>JADRCC010571745.1:1886-14555 GCA_019843855.1 Hylomyscus alleni
TATAGCCATCTTGCCAGAGGAATTCCTCTGTCTCAGCCTTGGGAGTGTTGAGACATTTAGGCATCCACCAGGCTCACTCACTATAATGTGTATAGGGGAATTCAAACTCTGGTCCTCATATTGCAAATGTTTTACCCATTGAGTCACCTTCCCAGTTCCACTAAATACATATTGAGAGAAATAACCCCTTACCCCTTGAATTGTCCTAAAAATCTATTATCACCCGTACAACACTTAGGCAACTAATCATAATTTTGGTCATATCGAAAGGGTGAGGTGTAAATTTTGCAAGGGTGAAATTCACAACAATTAGAACATGTGAAACAATAGAAGTTGTCAAAGTACAAATCTATTTATCTTGCACATTTTGAAGATGATAAAACAAGAAAAACTGGCTTTGCTTCAATTAGCATGCTCAAAATGTACAAAATCAGTGAATACAGTTCAAGTATGTAATACAATAATCATACATTATGGTCCATTTTCAACAAATCTTAATTACTGCCTGAATAGGACCCAAATCTCTAAGGGACTTTCATATGTACTCAATCACTTGCAATTTGAACATGCTAAAGAAATGTCATGCCATTTACCACACAGAACAGATGCGTGCTGGGCCAAACTTAAAAAATGCAATTCATTCTAAGTAATGATACTAAATGGTATAACAGATGCTACGGTCAATGAAGTTTCAAAAGGCCTCTTGATTAAAAATAAATTCTGATTTTAATCATTTTATATTGAAGTCCTTTTAAACAGAACAAGCTTTCTTAGTTCTGGGTTTTTCACCTCAATTCAAACTCAAAGCTAACTTATTTAATGGTTTCTTTGTTTGTTTGTCATCTATCTATCTATCTATCCCAAAGTTGCAGAAACCACACCTCTACCTGTGTTGGCAATCTAGTCTTTTTTAAAATTATTATTATTTATTAATTATTTTGTTTATTTACATCCCATCCCCCATGGCAGAGTTCTTCCCCTGCCCCACCTCTGAGATCAATTCTCACCAGGATTAGGAGCATTCTGTTCCACTGAGGCCAGATAAGGCAGTCCTTTGCTACATATATGCTGGGGCCTTGGTCCAGCCTGTGTAAGCTCTTTGGCTAGTAGCTTAGTCTCTGAGATCTCCCAGGTTACTTGGCACTGTTGGCCATTCTATGATGCCATCTCCTTTAATTCCTTCTATTCTTCCCTGACCTCAGTTCAATGCTTAGATGTGCATTGTATGTTCATCTGTCTCAGCCAGCTGCTAGTAGAGCATCTTAGAAGACAGCCATCCTAGGCTCCTGTCTACAAGTACAATATAGCATCAGTAATAGTGTCAAGGTTTGGTGCCCACACATGGGATCGATCCCAAGTTGGGCAAGTCACTTGTTGGCCATACATTCAGTCTATGCTCCCTTTTTGTTCCTACAGTACTTTGAGACAGGAACAATTTTGGGTTGAAATTTTTGAAGGTGGATTGATATCCCCATCACTTACTGGAGGCCCTGTCTAGTTACTAGAGGTGGTGTCTTCAGGTCCCATCTCCCAACTATTGAGCATTTTTTACTAAGGTCCCTCACAGTGAGTCCAGGGAATCCCACCCATTCTAGATCTCTGGGACTTTCTAGAGGTTTCTGACCCTCCCCACATTAAGCAGCTGCATATGCCCATTCATTCTTGTAGCCCTCTGAGAGTCCCTCCTGTCTCAATATGGGGGACCATACATGATCATGTCTTTCTATTCCTCTCCCTTTCCCCTTTCCCCTCTCCCACTCAGGTTCCTTACTCCCTCTGCCTCCCATGATTATTGTTTCAACTTATAAGTGGGAATGAAGCAACCCTACTTGAGCCTTCCTTCTTGTTTAACTGCTTAGGATCCATGTGGTGTATTGTGGATATTCTATAATTTTTTGCTAATATTCACTTACCAGTGAGTATATATCATTCATGTTCTCTTGGGTCTAGGTAACCTCACTCAGGATGATATTTTCTAGTTCCATCCATTTACCTGTAAATTTCATGATGTTTTCATTTTTAATAGATGAATAGTATTCCATTATGTAGGCGAACCATGTTTTCTGTATCCATTCTTCAGTTGATGGACGTCTCTGCTCTGTTGCTTCTAGTTTCTGGCTATTACGAATAAGGCTGCTTTTAACATAGTAGAACATGTGTTCTTGTGATATTTTGTATCATCTTATGGGTATTTGCCTAGGAGGAGTATAGCTTTGACTTCAGGTAGAACTATTTCCAGTTTTCGGAGGAACCACGAGATTGATTTCCAGAGGAGTTGTGCCTGTTTTCAATTCCACCAGCTACCGAGGAATGTTCTCTTCAAAGCTGCAGAAACCACCTCTCCTGCAGTGTAGGCAATCTAGTCTTGTTAAAGTCTCTTTTTATAAAGTATTTTCTCCTTTATCTTCAAAGGTCTAATTTACCATCCATGAAACACCAGATCCTGTACTAAATACTGACTGAAAATGTTAAGTAACAGCATCCCTGCACCCAAGGGTTTATGGTTTGGCATATAGTTGACACTGGCAACTAAAGAATGAACATACCAGTCTGATAACTGACTAACAGAAATGCTGCTGAATTGCTAGGTTTCCCCTGGAGTGGACCAGGTAAGAGCAAACACAGGGGGCTTTAAATGATTTAAAGAACTGGCCATAGATAACTCAGCAGAATTAAGCAGCCTTTGAGCATCATGCAAGTGTGTAGACTTCATACTCGTGGAAAAGAGAGTCTATGGTAGGATTTTACCAAGGACGCTGAGGCTTTACTTTTTTATATCAGCAGAACCACTCTGACTACAGAAAGCAGGGCCGATTAAAGGACCAGAAAATCAGGCGAGGATTTTGGAGATCATGATAACCCCCCTAGTCTATCCAGGTGATGTTATGTTGTTTGTTTGTTTGTTTTTAAGTAACTGTATCAGGTTTTACACTCCCAGGCCTATGATCTCCTTAGGCATGTGTTGTTGGTCTGTTTTACTGTCCACACATAAATTCCCTCTTGTAGAACTGATCTCAAATTCAATCAGAGGGCAGTTAGTTACCCTCTATCATAGTTGTGCCAATACTGAACTGGTTGGCACATATTACTTCTCAGGCTAGCATTTTTTGTTTCATGGAGTTCATCATAGACCATTGATGTCTTTTGTCTCTAGTAGTCTGCATAACACCTTCCAACACTTTCAAAGATATTTAGAGGGGGAATACATGTGAGGCTCAGTTATGCTTGACATTTCTATACCATGCAGCAACTTTTGTGGCATCTTCAAAAATATAATGTTATAACTACTTCTTCAAGAAAATCAAGAGGACTGGCAGACTGGCAAGAGCCTAAAAAGTTTTAGATGTCCCCAGGGTTTTCTTTCTAAAGAGTAGTTTCCTATGGTGCTGACTTTTCTTGTGGTGGTTCTTTCTTTTTTGTGAGCTACTTTAAAAGTTTTCTGTCTTTGGTTTTATAAAATTTGAAAATTTGAGTTTTCATTTTGTCCTTATTTGTTTTCCTGAACTTCTTGAATCTGTATTGGGGCTGCATAATTGGAGATGCTCTCACCTATTACCACAACACTGCTTTGCTTTGATAGATTCTTTCCCCTCCCTCTATCTCTGGCATTCAATTCACTAATATGGTGTAGCATTGTGTCACAGATCGTATATGTCCTTTCTGTCTTCTATTGACTTTTTTCTGCTCATTTACTTTCGGCTGCTTCTGACTCAGCTTAAGCTCACTTCATGAATGAACTTTTCCCTGTGTGTTGCCATGTCTCCAGGAGCTATCTAGGATATTTTCTTTTATTTTGGTTCATTCTTTTTTAACATAATTTTTTATCAAACCTTTTGGAAGGTTTTATTATGTACCTCAGTCCCACTCATTTCACACTCTTTCCATATCCACCCTCTACTCTTAAAGCTCCCCCTCCCAAAGAAAATAAAAATATAAAAGAAAAGTTAAGAAAAGAAAAGCAAAATAATTTTTGCCTACCTCTATAAGCAGTGGCCTGCCTCTCCATCAACCGTTGCCTTCTGTGCACATACCATTCTGCTCCTCTGTTCTTACCTCTCCATCAAAGATCTATTTGTTGTAGTAGCATTGGAAGTTGTGGTATGTGACTCTGTATACCCTTGTGCCCAAATAGCTGTATATGTGAATGATCACTGCAATGAGTTATTAGTCTAGTTCAAAGCCTCCGTTTTCTGCTACACCATCAACACTGTACCCTTATAGAGATTCACCTATAACCTGCTGCTGCCCTCTTCTGTAAAGATCCTGAGGCTATGAATCTGCAGGAACACCTCCATTTGTTCCATAAGCTCATAGATAGGAAAGATGTTGGGGTGGGCCAACTCAAAACCTTGAATGTAGGCCTGAGTAGTAGCTGAATTGGTTGGCCTGCCAGATAAGGGGCAAGCCAGTTCTCCCATGCCCATATATATCATCACTGGCACTACCATGTGGTGGCCAATGAGGGACAGAACCAGGTTAGTGCATCAATATGGCTTCAGGCTAAAGGGCAGACGACCACAGACATCCTCATAGCCTTTGGTGGTAACAGGTGGCTAACAGACTTCATCACATACCCCGGCTGCAATAGGATCACAAACCCAGACATGGCCCTTGTCAACAACAGGTGCAGATATCAAGTCCTCAGGTGGAAGTGCAAGCCTCTCACACCAGCTTGTTTTTTACCGCCATTAGGTCTTCAATTCTGCCTCCCTTCATAAAGTACAAACTACTTCTCTTTCCTTTCCTATCTCTCCAGAGCATGCTTGCTAACTTTCACTGTATCCGCCCAGGGAGGGCCCTTTCATTCTGGATATTGGTCTTGATGTGCAGCTTGTATACTTCTGACATGTTGTCAGCTTCTCCATTGATCTTTTAGCATTCTAACTATGGACAGATCCAGTGTCTTGTTGGGTTATTCTAGTGTCCTATCTGACTCTGTTCTTCTGAATTCATTATCTCTTCACACAGTGTTGTTTCTTGTTTCCCAGTGTGCTATTTTATTAACTTTTAAAAGCAGACTGGTGTAGCGAGTTTTTTGGTTTCTTAAAAAAAAAAGTTATCTGATGCAGATATGTTTTTGTTTTAATCACAGGAGTCAGTCATGGGGCAGCTTCAGATTGCCCACAGCTACGAACTAAGATTTCTCCTGTGATGTAGGAAAGGCATGATTTTTCAAGGTGCAGATAGATTATGTTTAGAATACTGAGAACTCTTGAGAGGGTATAAAGGTGAAAGCCCCAAGAGGACCTGTGGAGGCTGCTGCTTCCCCTGCCTCTGCTGGTTCCTGGTGCTGCTTTTGTTGTTGCTAGATTGCTGGTTGAAGATATTGTGACAAAGATTGGACTTGCCTTAAGGAACTTGAAGCCCTAATCAGCAGGAACTAGTCTAAGGAGGCATGCACCCTCTTTCCTCCCTAAACTTCTTTCTCTCCTATCTCTTGTTGGGGGCTTATAAGAAATTAAGGTGGAATAAAGATTGGAAGGGTGTTAGATATGTGAACCCAATAAAGTAACCAACAAGTATGCCAAAACATGGTGTCTGCCAATCGACATTAAAACAAAGTTGACTTTAATGTGAGGGTTTACCACAAATAGGCTAGAAGTTAGTGTGAACTTAATTTTTAATGTGGCTACAAGTGTCAGATTTTAGATTCATTCCCCTATCCTCCTCTTTCTGTTCCTCACTTCCTAAATTGACTTTGGAATTTTCTAAGCACTTCTCAGAAAGACTAAGCACCATCAGCTCTAATGCCTGGCTGCAATCCTGGATCTCTTTTCTCAAGATAGTAAGTAGAGAGAGAACTTAGTCTGCATTCTCCCCATTCACAGTCATTGATGTAGCGGTGTGCTTTGTGAGTCCCCCACCCCCACCCCCTTGTGCTCTGGTTTTCCTTCAAATTGTCTTTCTCTAGCTGTAATAATACCAAGCTATGTGATGGAAATGGCTGATGACCCATTCACAGATGCATCTTTTGCCACTTAAATGTGCTAGAAAGAGTGAAAGGGAAATTTCTCCTTAAATTTTATTTTTCTTCCAAAGCATATCCCTTTCGTCTGGAGGGTTCTGAGAGCTGACTACACAGTGACTACTTGTCTTCTCCTCCTAATGGATCCATGACAGACTCTTCCCTGCCCTTTACTCTGAGAACCTTATTGTGTGTTGAAGGGAACACTCAAAAAGTCTGTGTGCTTTCTTCAAAATGTCCTTCTAAGAAAGTCTTATTCTTAAGCAAGCCCACATTTAACCTCCATAAATTTGTGTACATTCCTACTTAAGTGATTTGGCCCATGGCTCACACACTTTTGTTCACAGATTTCTCCATGTGTCTGGGGATGAGCCTTTCCCCAGTGTTCAGAGTGCAGGCTTGTCCTGTAGACTATTCTGGCTTGACTTACTAATATGATGTGTGGATTTGTTTGTTTGTTTGTTTGTTTTAGTTCACACAACTGAGTTATTGTAAGGAAGCAACACTCAAGAATTTTAAATGAGAGAGATGAAATATAAAATCCATGGCTATTTATTAAATTATTTTCTTACTTTAAGATTCTTATAAATCCTGGTACACATTTAGTAAGTATTATAGGAACCTATTTCTGCCTGCAGTAATATTTTGCAAATCATTAGCGTAATATTTTGGCAGGACATCATCCATTTTCTTCAGATTTCTCCAGATTTACATCTCATCTCAGTTTGTAGTAAGTATAGAATACCTTCACCTGTGTAAACTAGTATATCCATCATCAAAGCCATGGCATTGACAGAGCAATTACTGACACACAGGAATCTAAAGATTCACTTTTATATTCACCATTATAGCTTTGTCTCCTGCCACCTGTTCCTGGCTCCTGGAAACCAATAATATAGTCACAGTTTTTAGAATTGATCAGTTCTCCATTAAGCAAAATATGAATGGATTTGTACCATATGCAATCTGTTGGAATTGTCTATCTCTGTCTGGCACTCTTCCTTCACTCTCTATTAGTACGTCACTAGTTTTTCCTTAAAACCCATCTTATCTGGATGAATAATGTGATTTAGGTAGTTGTTTATTTTTGACTATTATTTCTTTGTACTTTCATTCATGTGAATACTTGTGAATTTTTAAATGACTGTCATAGAACTGTTTCATAGCTGTGATTGTCTCTCATAGTGTGAGCCTCTTTGTAGAGGATTTTGGTGCTGGGCCTGTAAGAGCACAACCCCACTCCTCCCTCCAGTCTCACCAATTGTGTATTCTAGCCAATTGTATTCACTTGTGTTCAGTTCACTCTTTTAGCTGTTTGAATCCACTCCCTTCACAGAGTGTGTTTTGCTCTTCTCTTTCTATGAAAATTATCTTCTCTGTCCCTTCTCTTATAAGAAATATATAGTTTTCCTTTTGTTCATGAACTAACTATTCTTCCCACCTAGATATTGGAATACATATTTATTCTCTACTGTAAAGACTAAACATTATTCAATAAGATCAGTCAGGCAAGGCTGCAAGATGACCTTTGTTCTATAGATTATTATTTTCTTCCAATCTTTTTCCTTTACATGATAAGACTATTGTGATGGTCTTATTTGTTACACTGCCAACTCTTTGAAAAATCTTTTAAACATATATTTATTTTATGTATATGAGAGTTTTCCCTGCATCTATGTCTCTGTACCACATTCATGAATGGTGCCCATTGAGTTCAGAAGAAGTTATCAGATCCCCTGGACCTAAAGTTACAAATGATTATGAGCTACCATGTGAGTGCTAGGCATTAAACCTGAACACTGAAAGAGTAATAAGTGAGCCATCTCTCCAGTCCTCAGATTCTTATTTCTTTCTATGTTTTAAGAGATTTCAGATCTAAACAGAATTTCCCTTATTAATTAATCACATATATTTGTGTTTGTGTATATATATGTGTGTGCATTTGTATATATATATATATGTGTGTGTGTGTGTGTTTGTGTGTATATATATATATATACACATATTGTATATATTGTATATATTGTGAATATATATATATATACACAAAGTATATATACACATAAATACTTTGAGCTACTTATTTATTCTTAATGTAGTTTCCTAATACTCTGAAGTATTTCTGCATTGATTTCTTACATTGTATCTTTAAAAACTCTTGTTGTTGTTATTATTATTATTATTATTATTATTATTATCAACTTTCCACAGGCATTCATCTCATTTCATCATCATTTCCTTTCCTGAAACACTTTTTTTTCTCTCTCTCTTTCATTTTTCTACATATTCCAAGCTGGCCTGGAACTTGCTATCCTCCAATCTCAGACTCCAAAGTGATCATTGGTACACACTACCATGCCCAAGTGTAGTTTTCCTTTTTACCTTTTTTGGGTAAGGCAGAGTTAGGAAATTTGAAATAGGGAAAGATTTCAAGTGCCATAGTCAAATAAAATCAGACTACATGTTATCAGACTACATGTTTCTGTCCAAGAAGTTCAAAACAAAACAGTGGCAGCATGACTTGTAGCTGATTACAAGGTCAACAATGAACTAGTGTCATAGAGGATAAAATAATAAGCTATATACCAATGTGATTCCTAGACAAGTTAGGCTGTACAAGAAACAAAACATAAAATTATCCACTTCTTTTAAAGTAATTTTGAAATTAAAATATAAATCCACCATTTTTCTTCTTCTTCCTCCCTTCAACTGCTCCCATGTAACACCCTTCCTCTATCACAAATTCATAGCCTCTTTTTCTTTAATGATTATTTCACACACACACACACACACACACACACACACACACACACACACACGTGCATGCACGCACACACACACAGAGTTCATAAATATATAAATGCAAGCTGCTCAAAATACACCCCGACTTGTATGTGTGTGGTCTCACAACTACTTGTCTTCTTCAAGTGTGAGCTTTGCCTAGTAAAAACCTGAATGCCAATAAAACCAGTCTTCTTCTGTACTCAATGAACTTGTGCCTACTTTATAAGGACTTGGAGTGGTGAGAATTCTGGGAGGAATGGAGTAGATATTAGATGTCCTGTTTCTCTGTACAAATTGTTGTTGCTATGATGTACTTTGGTCTTCTACATTCTTTATTTTTGGTCTCAGCTCTGTTGAATAAAAATGAGATGATACGTGGAGCATGTATACACTTCATGCTGCAATTTTAGGCAGATTGTTATTTTTTAAGTTCATTTTTATTTCATCCTGACACATAGTATCTATGTATATTTGTTAGGCGCATTTTAATACATGTACTCAATAAGTGATGATCAGGTGAGCATGTTCACTATCTCAAATATTTGCCATTGCTTTATCTACAAAATATTATGTTGTTAACTGATTATTTTAATTACTGTTTTTCAACTTGCCAATGTAATTGAGCACAGTTTTATATTCTCTGGCCACTTAATCTTTCTTATAGTTTCCTATCAATTATCTGTCCATTATAAAATTTCTTTGATGTGTAGTTATTGATTATGAGTTCTTGTTATTTTCAGCTTAATGATTGCAAGTCTCTCTTTTCTACATGTATATTGAACTTTCAATTTGATTTTGATATATATTTTTTCCATGATTTAATGACTTTTGTCCCTTACTAGCAAATATAGCAAATATTTCCCCTACACGGAAAGCATAAAGGTTAGTTACTATTGCTCAAAAGTAATATTTAATTAAGCTTTCTGTAGCAATACTTCATTAAAAAATTCTTGTCAAGTGACTACCATTTAGGAATCTCCTCAAACAACAAGATTTAAGTGTGTCTATTTGGAATATGATTTCTTAAAGATCTGAGAAAATGTTTTTGCCAGACTGTCTATCCCTTAGAACACATTTCCAAGTTAAGTGCATCTTAAATTTGAAGAATAAATTAAAAATACTCTTCACAGTTTGAGTAAAGAACACATTATACTAGCTACTGTATGATATTATAAATTCCACATTACATGACCTCAGTTGGATAAACTTCAACGTCTGCGGCCACTAAATATTTGAAGCTTGATAATGCAATATTGGGAAGGAACAATGATTAGCGGCTTGACTCTACTTCCCTTGTATTCTAGGCATCCCTTGGATACTTCATTTAAACCAAGTCATATAAAAATTCATGTGGAAAATCTAATGTCTGAACCTGGATAAGATTGAATTTTCCTTAAAATACTTAACATTTTAATGTTTAACATTTCAGGCTGCTGTCAGTCTTGTGGCAAAAACACAAGAAAAATAACAGAAAAACACAAGAAAATAACAGAAAGCTCATTTGGCACGACTTGAACTAGGCTCTAAAGTACTCTAAAGAGTGTTTTCTTGGGAATGAGGGTTGTACTTCTTCTGGATATGGAAGCAGCATTCAATATGAGACATGCAGTCCAAGTAGAACTCATAGGAAAAAGCTCAAATTTAGAGTATGCATTCCTTCTTTCATATTTTCTTAAGATTCCTATAAGTACTCACGAGTAAAAGGAACCTGGAATATCCCAACATGTGTTGAAAGAAAGGCAGAATAAGTTCTGTGCCAGATCTGGGAATTTAGGTTATGAAAAGTGACTATCGCCCATTCACAACCTGTGTTGTCATTTCCCAGATCTGGTTTAGGCAACCATACAGTTGGTTCTTCGTGGATACAGCTTCTCTGTCGTATGTAGATGACAGTCTTGCAGCAGATGCTGTGGACCTCTGGACTTTACAGTCTTTTGGACTCTTCTTTGATGTTCAGTGAGCCTTATGTATGGGGGTTATGCTGTAAATGGGTGACCATTAGGTCTGGCCACCATACAGCCTGTGCATTTTGGTCAGTGTAGATTTCTGTAATAATCTTTGTGTGCTACAAAAAAGAAGCTTATTTGATTAGTATGAGAACTACACTCATGTGGGGATATAAGGGAAAGTACATAGAATGCATTTAAAAAATATACTAGTTTAAGAAAGTGGCAATGTTATTGTTTTCTCTATGGTCCTTGGCCTAACCAGAAATGGCTGGGTTTATAATATCAGCATAAGCTATTTCCTATTAAGTAGTCTTCAAATCTAGTTAACCAGCTATTACCCACATCCCAAGTGGGAGTAATCTCACAAGGTCCTACCATTAGATAAAAAAGTACAGGCAATTGATGAATGCAGAGAGAGAAGGAATTAGTCTTCCTCAGAGTGAGCCTCCTAATGGTTATCCAGTACCTAGTGCTCATTCATAAAAATATGTACAGCCTAGAAACACTAAGTTGACTCAGCAAACTATGTTTATATATTTACATGTATTACATGTAACAATAATGGATAAATAAAGAGGGCCTAAGGAAGGACATGGAGTTAGATGAATTGAGACAATAGGTAGGTTGGATCGGTGAGGAGTTAGGAGTTGTACTTAGTTCAAATAAAAATATTACAGTTTTTGAAAGTAGGTATCATTACATTCCTCTGCACTAGATTTTCACACAAGTTGACTTATTTTTATCATGAGAGAGCCAGGCCTAGGCTAGAGTTTATGGTTCTCATTGCTTCTCAGTTTCTGATAGAGTTTACTCTGAGTTTTTCTACAGACTTCACTGAATCACTCTAGTCTGCACCTACTGTTTTTTTCCCTTCTGCAGCTCCTAACAGCTCTCCAAGTGTGAGAGGCATCTTAACACACTGGCAAGTGGAAGGAAGAGCAAAATCCCAAGGTTGGGAATGAGGAGGAGGCAGGCAGGAGGGGAAAGGAGTGAGGGAAGAGATAATCACATAGATTAGCCCCTCTTACTGAAAATAACATGTGTGATATCCTTCAAAGCAGATATTTTAACTGCTGAATCCAAGTGACTAAGTGGAGTGCTTTTCTCTTGGACATAATTTCTTTCCAAAAGAAATGATGAACAAATATAAGAGACACTAAAGAACATGAGCCCACTTTAAGCTAATTATACACTGCATGGAAGCACTGATCTATTCCAGGTTCTCAACCTTCCTGAGGCTTCAACCCTTTAATACAGTTCCTCATGTGGTGACCTACAACCATAAAATTATTTTTGTTATTACTTCATACTGTAGTTTTGCTACTGTTATGAATTGCAGTGTAAATCTCTCATAGGCGGGATGGTCTTAGGTTACCCCTGTGACAGAGGTCATTTAGTCACAAAGAGGTCATGACCCACAGACTGAGAACCACTGATGGACAGCAGTACTATGTCATTTCTTCTAAATATCCCATATATTCTCTTTTCATAAATAAAAGATCATGGTTTTCTCCAACTTATTTCCTTAAGAAACTCTGCTTTAGGGTTGGGTAATAGGTTAAAAGTTCTCAAGAATATGTGAACAATGTGATTGACAATATATATATATATATATATATATATATATATATGAGAGCTTATTTACTATGAGCTACTACCTTTTATAACCAAGATATTACATTATAAAATCTTTTTTAAGATTTTATGTGAAGATTCTATATGAACATTAATTAGAAAAATAAATATGAAATACAAACTATATAGTACACAGCCAGCCATAGTAAGCTTTTTGTTTTGTGTTATTTTGTTTTTCTTTATCCCATACGAACAACATGTTTCATATCCTTGGTAAAAATCTGTTCTAGTTTCATAGAGCCTGAAGGTGCTTTACAAGCTGCTAAGGCAGAAAGCCATCAATGGTCTTATCCAGCCATGGACCTGTGTGCTACAAATACTGGTCAGGCAGGCAAG
>JADRCC010571748.1:0-15499 GCA_019843855.1 Hylomyscus alleni
GTGTGACAGGCACAAAGCTGATCTCTTTGGAAGTTTTTGTATCCTGGAACCATTTTTATTCATTTGCCCATTCGTTCATTCACTGACTGAGACAGAGCCTATTTAGATCAAGGTGTTCTAGAACTCACTTTGTAGATCGGGCTGCTTCTCTCAAGTGCTGGGATTAAAGGTGTGAGCTCCTGCGTGGTGCTAGGAGCCATTTTTATAAGGCATATTTTCTTATTCTGGTTGTTGGTCCAGTTTCCCTCAGATCCAGATTGACCTGGTATTCTCATTTTCCTCACACTGTCACCCTTGTCCCTGACAGTGTGACCTGTGTTATTAGGGTGGTATGAGTCAGACTGCTAGAGGAAGAGGCCATGGGAGGAAATTTAAAAAAAAAAAAAAAATGCAAGCAAGCAAGCAAGGTTTTGAACCGCACTGGAAAGTCCCTGCTGCTTGGAGTGCGCTGTTTCCCGTCTTCTCATCGAGATGGAGAGAGGCAGGCCGTCTGTGGTATCACTGAGACACGTGGGACTGACACTGGGCTTAGCCAAATGAATTCTTGCTGGTTTCAAGGTCTAGTCTCTGACTTTATAATACAAAGTCTGGTTGGGTTATGACAAGATTACCACTGTTGTTTTAAATTGGACTTATGGTAATCAGTCATGAGAGTCAGTTAATATAATCAAGTTCTTAAGAGATGTCAAAATTGAGAAAATAGTTTTTACTTTTTGATAACATTTTTTAATATTAAGGTTCCATGTGCCCAAAATAGCAGAAATATTGTTTTGTTTTAAAAATATTAGTCTATTCTTTATCCATTTTATAAGTGAAGACAAGGTATCTTGATCATATCCATTTTCTCTCCTCTCTCCCTTCCTCCAATAAGTTCACCTTCTATCTTACGTCTGTTTAAAAACAACAAAACAAAGCTCACTGAGTCCAGTTAGTGCTGCTTATGTTCTTGTGGTGTGGTGTTATCCACTGTTGTATGGTCAACCTGTCACATACACCCCTTCCCCCAGTTCACTTTCCCTTCTCCTGCAGCCATCAACTGCCAATAGCTCATCAGCCAGGGAGAATGCCTTATGCATCCCTCCCTTTCATCCGTGCTGGAATGGTGATGGGCCACGGCTTGTGCAGGCAGCCTTAGGTGTCCCGAGTTCATGAGGGCAGTGGCCATGTCATGTCCAGAAGACAGCATTTCCCAGTACCCCTTCTGTCCTCTGACTCCTCAGTTCTTTCTGTGCCTTCTTCAGGAAGGGTATATTCCTTGAGGTAGCAGGAATGAAGGGGAGTATGGTTGCTTGATATTGATGTCCTATGTAGGGCTGAACACTCAATTGTGTTTATTTCAGCACTTTGACCAGTTAGGAATCACTGCATTAAATAATTTTTAAAGGCTACATAGAAAGCCAACTTAAGCAGACAAAAGGAGTTAGTATATAGGACTCACAGGAGAGAGATTTAACATACAGGAACCGTACAATATTTTAATGGGCATTTTGATTTTGTTTGGAATTGTTCTTTTTCCATGTTCTAGCCCCTTGAATGGCATTGGAGTTGTAGTTGGATGTCAGGATAGAAATGTGTGGTGTTCTGTGCTAGTGATGAAGTGGCCTTAATGAACAGCTCTATGTGTAGACGATGTATCCTGTGTGAGAGACAGGAGCCACTATTAGGTTGATTGCTCCCTGTCTAGTTAATTCACCGACTGGAATCCTTAAGTCCTGTTATTTTCAGATTTAGAGTTTGTCCTGTCGCTACTACTGGTGCATTAGTAAAAACAAATCATGCCATCTTCCAGCCTCTAGTAACGCTACATATAGGACTTTGTTTCTGTTTTATTTGTGTATTTCCCTTTTCTGCCCTTTTCTGGGCCATCTTCCAGTCTCTTATAAACACTACATATAGGACTTTTTTTCTGGGTTTGTGTGTGTGTGTGTGTGTGTGTGTGTGTGTGTGTGTGTGTATTTCCCTTTTCTGCCCTTTTCTGGGAGATGTGGGACAGGGCATCCTGCCTTTAATCTGACCAGCCTTTAGGCAAGGTTTCTTACAGCCCAGGCTGGCCTTGAGTTTGCTTTGAAGCTGAAAATGGCCGTGAACTCTGGATCTTCTTGCTGCCACTTGTCAAGTGCTAGGATTTCAGGCGTGCACCTCCACACCCAGCCTTTTCTTTTTACGTGCTGTGATCAGCATTACATACAAAAATTGGTATTTCTCATAATTTAGGGTAATTGGCAACATGTTTACTTTTTTGTTTTGATGTAAGTATGGCCTATAGCCATATTCTCTATATTTATTGGAAGGTCAGAAAATGTTTTACATTTTGGTCCTTGGTTTACTGATTTCCGTGTGTGTGGTTTGATATTTTATTAGATCTCAGTGTAATAGGCAAAGTCTAATTTTGTTTACAACCAACTATAAAGATAGTCTCTTGAAAATGTTATGTTTATATATTTTAGACATACATGATTTCTGTATTTTGGTGAGATAAAGGCACTATTTGATATTTTGGAAGCAGGACTTATTGGCTAGTTCAGTTCTGCCACAGCTTACAAGACCGATGGCTTATCTAGGTGTTTCCACTCACATAATAACCAGTTGCCATGACTACTGAAAATGTCATCCTTTGGTGATGTGACTAGCTACATGGTGATATCATAACATTATATTATTGCTGTTGAATTACTGGAATCAATCTGAAATGCTAAACTAAGCCCGGACTGTTCCTTTTCTTTGTACCTGGAGGATATCAGTGATTAGGTAATCTTTAATTTCAGGTGTGATGGTTTACATGGATATTATTTCCCATTTTAAGGTTGTATATTTTTAGGTAGTTAATCAAAATTTATGTATAATATAGTGCTATGTGGAAGATACTAGTTTAATTACTTTATACTTTAAATGTTCTGTTACACACACACACACACACACGCATGCACAAACACCCCCCCCCCTCCACTCTCCTGTATATTGAGGAGGAACCATAAAAAATTTTAACCCTAATTTACAGATGCGGAACTGCAGCATACATAAAGCTTAGCTAACTTTCCAAATGTCACACAGCTAGTGAAGTGAGAAATTGAGGGTTCAAGCACAGTGCAATCTCTGCTTTTAACTATTGCTCTGTATTGCCCCACAAGATTGAAGCTTACTGCTTTCTAGAAATAATCCTTTTATACTAAGTTTCTAGTGAGTTTCATATATATATATATATATACACACACACACATATATCTATATATACATATGTGTATATACATATATACACACATACATACATGTATGTATGTATGTATGTATGTATGTGTGTATATATGTATATACACATATGTATATATATATTCATTCATTCTTGGGCTTTTCATTCTTGAATCTGGGTGTTGCTGTGATCACCACTGCCCTCTTCCCATCCAGTGCCCATTAAGCCTTCTCACTATATTGTCAGATATCTAATAACATAGCATTCCTACTTTCCCCTCATTTCATCTTCATAGTTTTCCTGTTAACCTTTTACTTCCGTTAGTCTCTTTTTTTGTGTGTGTGTTTATCTTTTGTTGCAGAAAACTTATGTTTTTAATTTAATTTATGTTTTAAAAAGTTCTCTTGGTTCTTTTGATAGTATTCTGGCAAAAATATTCTGTATATGTTCGTAGATGGTATAAATTTATTGAAGATTGAGCACAATGTTAATTTTATATGGATCTCAAGATACAGAGATACTCAGTAAAATATGAAAATGTGTATGTGTTTAGACATTTGGAATTATAACCTAGTGGTTAACTGAAATGTCTTTGGTTTATCATTTGTCTAGGAGCCCATGAAATCCAGAGCACCACAGCTGCATTTGGAATACAGATTCTATAAGCAGTTAGGATCTGGAGGTAGGTTATATGAACTTTAAAATTTGTAATAACATAAATCATTATTATAATAATTCTTTAGTTTCAAGATAATATTTTACATTTGATTAAAGAATCATTTTTTTTTTTTAAATTGGGACTGAAGTTATGCTTCAGTAGTTGAGTACTTCCTGCTCTTTCAGAAGAGGGGAGTTCCTGGCACATATCAGGAGGCAAGCGTCCACCTGCAGCTGCAACTCCAGATGGTGTGCATTGTGATGCACATGTGGACGATAGGGGTGACTTGTTGCAGTTGGTTCTCTCTTTCCACCTTGTGTGTCCTGGGTCTAAACTCAAGTTGTTAGGCTTGGTGGAAAAATGCCTTTACTGCTGAACCTCCTTGGCCCAGGAAGAGTCATTTTTATAACTGTGCCAAAGGATACTGTTTTACTTAATAGTACTTTAAAAGAAATGAATGTGATGGTCATACGAGTAGAGAACATTGCGACAAAATAAATTTAGTCATGCAAATAGTATCCATAGTGTTAGCCTTTCTAATAATACTTACTGGCATTATGATGGGTATAAAATGGTTCTATAAATATATCCACATGGTAATTCCTAGAACCCAAATTCACATACGGGAGACGTATGAATTTGCAGGATTATCCTGGATGTTATCAGGGTAAGCCCTAAATGCAAAATGCCAGTGTCCTTACTAGAAAGGCAGAGACATTTGACATGCACAAAAAAGGGTGTGCTCATTGGAGTGATGTGAAGGAATGCCTGCAGCTCTAAGATCCTGAGAGAGGCTTCCAGCTTCTCCTCAGAGCCTGTAAAACAAGTCTAGCTTTGCCTTGACACAGCTTCATGAAACTGATTTGAAACACTGGCCTCTAAGGTGTAATACAATCAGTTTTAAGCCATCAGATTTGTAGTAACTTCTTAAGAGCAGGTAATACAAGTAAAATACTCATATTTTTATATGAAGTTCTTAAATCTCAATGGGAATAGAGATTTTTTTTGCCATTGGCAAAATATATATGGTAAAACTTTATACTTATATATTACATTGTCTTCACATTGAAGGTTTTCAGAGTGCTACTTTTATGTATTCCTCTTCTAATTGTAATGATTTTACTTGAATGGCTTTTCTGTAGTAGGATATATTGTTCCCCAGATTTAATAAAATAGAATTTCTTTTATTTATTTACTTATTTATTTGTTTATATATTTTACGAGTACACTGTAGCTGTCTTCAGACACACCAGAAGAGGGCATCAGATTTCATTTCAGATGGTTGTGAGCCACCATGTGGTTGCTGAAAATTGAACTCGGGACCTCTGGAAGCGCAGTTAGAGTCTTAACTGCTGAGCCATATCTCCAGCTCCCCAAAATAGAATTTCTTGACATAAACTTTATAAATATATTTACATTATAGTTGGTAGTGCTGTTTATTTCTTATAATGCAGTTTGCATTTTTTTCACTGAGAGCATATACAAATGAGTATTCCTTGCAATGTTAGTAAATTTAAAAATTTGGATTAAGGAGTATATTATATATTTTTACATAGTATCCTTCCCTATTTTTCCTGAGTAGTTTTGCTTTTAAATCTAGTTTATCAGATATTAAGGTAGCTGTACCTGTTTGCTTTGAATACTTTTTCCTATCCTTTTACCTTGAGATAATGTCTGTCCTTGATATTAAGATGTGTTTCTTGGAGGCAGCAGAAGTTAGAGTGTGTGTTTTCCTTGGAGATGTTAGAGTTAATTATTAATTTGTAGCATTTATTCTTGTTATTTGGTTGTAGTAGTGTGGGCTTTTCTACCCCTTTTGATTAACTCTTCTGGAATTATTTATTCTTGTGTCCT
Organism: Hylomyscus alleni; assembly: GCA_019843855.1. NCBI lineage: Eukaryota > Metazoa > Chordata > Mammalia > Rodentia > Muridae > Hylomyscus > Hylomyscus alleni. Next base: position 5,700 of record JADRCC010571748.1, read on the forward strand.
CTTGGGTGTAGTTAACCTTTTCAGACTGAAGTGCCTTCTGTAGAGGTGGATTGGTGGGCAGAATTGTTTAAATTGTTTAAATTGTTTTAATTTTGAAATGTTTTCCTTTTTCTGTTGATTGGGATTGATACTATGACACTAATTTTAGATTGAACACTTTCTTACTTCATTTGCCTGAGCTGTCCACTACTCAGTTTTGCTGAGTAGTCTGGGCTGGTGTTTGGGGTCTCTCAGAGCTTATAGAACATCAGTTCAGGCTCATTTGGCCTTCAAAGTCTGCATTGAAAAGCTAGTTGTCATTTTCATGAGCCTGCCTGTGACTTAGTCTCTTTGTCTTGAAATTTTTAATATGCTTTATTATTCTGTACATTTATTGTTTGGGTCATTAGGTATTGTGGGGAGTTTGGTTCTGGCTAGGTTTATGTGATATTCTGTAAACTTCTTGTACTCTTGATAGGCATCCCTTTCTGTAGGTGGAATTTTCTTCTACAATTTTAGTAAAGATATTTTCTGTGCCTTTGACCTGGTTTAGTTTCTTCTGCCTCTGTATCCTGTATTTATAGGTTTTGTTTTTTCATAATGTCACAAATTTCCTGGCTGTGTTGTACCTAGGTCTCATTTTTAGATTGAACACTTTCTTACTTCCTTTGCCTGAGTTGTCCACTTTACCTGTCCTCAGAATTGAAATGTCTTTCTTGTTGAAGCCTTCTGTGTGTGTGGTGTGTGTGTGTGTGTTTAAACTTCCTGAGTTTGTCATTTCTAGTTGTATTTCAGTTTGGGTTTTCTTTAGTAAATCTCTTGTCAAATTCTACTGCTATGTCTTGAATTATTTTCATTATTCCATTCTGTTCTCTGTGTGTTTATGGTCTTTGTTATGGCATTTATTCCTATCCTATTTAATGTTATTGAGCATATTCTTTCTCTTCTACTGGCCACTTTGTAGATGATCTAAGCTTACCATTACTGTTACTTAAGAAGGCTATTGTATTCTTTTTTTTTTATTGGCTATTTTATTTATTTACATTTTATATGTTGTCCCCCTCCCCAGTTTCCCCTCTGCAAATCCCCATCCAATTCCCTCTCCCCTTCGTCTACCCACCCACTCACTCCCAACTCACCGCTTTAGCATCCCCCTTCACTGAGGCATAAAGCTTCCACAGGACCAAGGGCCTCTTCTCCCATTAGTGACCGACAAGGCCATCCTCTGCTACATAGGATCTGTGGAGCCCTGGATCCCTCTATGTGTACTCTTTGGTTGGTAGTTTAGTCTCTGCGAGCACTGGGGTGTCTGGTTAGTTGATATTGTTCTTCCTATGGGTTGCCATCCCCTTCAGGTCTTTCAGTCCTTCACCTAGCTCTTTCATTGGGGTTCCCATGATCAGTCCAATGGTTGGCTGTGGTATCTGCATCTGTATTGGTCAGGTGCTGGCAGAGCCTCTCAGGGGACAGCATACCAGGCTCCTGTCAGCAAGTGCTTCTTGGCATTAGTAGTGTCTGGGTTTGGTGTCTGCAGATGAGATGGATCCCCAGGTGGGGCAGTCTCTAGATAGTCTTTCCTTCAGTCTCTGCTCCAGTTTTTGTTCTTGCATTTCCTTTAGACAGGAACAATTCTGGGTTAAAATTTTTGAGATGGTTGGATGGCCTCATCCCTCAACTGGGGGCCATGCCTATCTACTGGAAGTGGTTTCTACAGATTCTCTCTCCCCTTTGTTGGGTATTTCGACCAATGTCATCCCTGTTGGGTCCTGGGAACCTCTTGCTTCCCTGGTAAGTGGGACTTTCTTGTGGCTACCGGCAGTTCCCCACCCCCATTGCTACATATATCTTTTAATTTTTCTGACCCTCTGGACTTCTTTCTCTTTTGTATATTTTCATACATGATCCTGTAGCCCCTGCTCCGTTTTCCCCTTCCTTCCCTCTCCATCCTAGGTCCCTCCCTCCTACCTTCTGTGATTATTTTGTACCCCATTTTAAATAGGACTGAAGCATCCACACTTTGGTTTTCCTTTTTGTTAAGCTTCATATGGTCTGTGACTTATATTGTGGATATTCTGAGCTTTTGGGCTAATATCCACTTATCAGTGTGTATATACCATATATGTCCTTTTGTGTCTGGATTACCTTACTGAGGATTTTCTAGTTCTATCCATTTGCCTGCAGATTTCATGATTGGGAAAAGATCTTTACCAACTCTACATCCAATAGAGGCATAATATCCAAAATATACAAGAAACTCAAGGTGTTAGACTGCAGAGAGCCAAGTAACCCTATTAAAAAAATGGGGTACAGAGCTAAACAGAGAATTCTCAACTGAGGAATCTCAAATGGCTCAGAAGCACCTAAAGAAATATTCAACATCCTTAGCCATCAGGGAAATGCAAATAAAAATGACCCAGAGATTCCACCTCACACCAATCAGAATGGCTAAGATCAAAAACTCAGGTTACAGCAGATGCTGGCAAGGATATGGAGAAAGAGGAACACTCCTCCATTGCTTGTGGCATGGCAAGCGGGTACAACAACTCTGGAAATCAGTCTGTCAGTTCCTCAGAAAATTGGAAATAGTTCTACCTGAAAACCCAGCTATACCACTACTGGGCATATACCTAGAAGATGCTCCAACATACAACAAGGACACATGCTCCACTATGTTTGTAGCAGCCTTATTTATAGTAGCCAGAAGCTGGAAACAACCCAGATGTCTCCCAACAGAAGAATGGCTACAGAAGTTGTGGTACATTTACATAATGGAGTACTACTCAGCTATTAAAACAATGACTTCAAGAAATTTACATCTGTAGTCTTATCCAGGGAATGCTTTCTTTCCCAGTGAATGCCTAGTGGCACTCCAGTTTAATGTACCTGCTTTGCAGTGAATTTCCTGCCACCAGTTGGCTCCTCTCTAAAGTTATTAATCAATAACTTTCAATATTTTCAATATTCATATGGGAAACATTGTTTCCTATATGTGAGTAATTTGGTTTTTTGAGGTTCTTTGAATTATGTAGATCTAAACAATACTTTGGTGATAGCAACAGTGGCTGTTACTAAAATTATAACTTCATAGTATTGTCTTCTAAGAAATTAGAAAGCCCTCCCTTCCTTCTTCCTGCTGCCCCCTTGCCTTCTTGATCCTGTCATGTGAAAAAGTCAGGACCTTTACTCTTTCCCTGTTTCCATCTGGTTATCCACACTTCTACTTACACCGTCTTTTACATTATTTAGCTCTGTTCTCTGTGAGATGAATGGGAGGATTCTGTAATGTATGGGATTTTAATTATACTGTTTGAGAAGAATTTTGTGTTGTAAACATCATTGAAATCTAAAATTCATCTTCATAGTTTCCTGATTGTGCTTTTCACAAGCACGATTTAACAAACAAACTATTTAGGTATATTAACGGTATATTAACCATGCCTATGATCCTGCCACTCAGAAGTTTGAGGCAGGAGAATCATGAATTTGAACTCATTCTGTACAACATATGAGACCTGTTCCCAAAACATCAAGAAGAAGAAATTTAAGAAAGCCTCCTGTCTCTCCCCTCTGACTCTTTCTTACACACTGTGTTGCTGACATGAGAGGACTTAAAGTAACAGTCTGCTTAGGCGGCTCATCTCAGACATTTCCTGCTGAGGGTCTTTTATGCCTTTAAGATTTTTTTAGGATTTCAGAAACCTTTTGTTGTGAATTAGATCAACAAGAAATTCAAGTAAATGTTAAATATTAAAAAGTTTCCAAATTGTCATTTACAATAATAATTGAAACATTTAAAAAATCAAGTTGAACTTTCCTTTTCAATATAGATGAATGAGAATGCTGTCACTGCCTTAAGTGTTTTGCAAATATTTTAAATATCCAGTTTAATAGAAAATAGCCAGGTTCTCATATCTTCAGTTCATTGTGATAGCATGTGTCTAGGAAGACACATTAGCTTGTGAGAAAATCAGAGTAAAAAAGGTAAATAACACCTTATGACTTTATTAAATAATTTTAGTAGTGAGTGTTCCCTGAAATGGTCTCACAGACCAGTGTTGTTTACAGGTGACTGTTGTTTTTAGGCCTCATGTTCAAACAACTTTGATGAGTTACTTGGCTTTTAAATGATGGATACCCTTTTGACAGTGTATTAGTTATTTTTCTCTTTGCAGAAAAAACAGGCCTGAAAGTGATATAGCCCTAAAGCCTGACTCCGGTATTCTACATCCCATCTTTGAATTCCAAAGTCCCTGCTTCTTTAGGAAGACACTTCCTAAAGCAGCACCACTGACCTGGGACGAAGTGTTCAAAGACACAAGGAGGACATTTTACACGCAAACCATGCACTATGCCAAAGCATGAAAAAATGATAGTTCCTTAAAGTTTAGTTGCAATGTAAAGTTAGAAGCTTTCCCCCTGAGTATGTGTATTAAAATTCACTTACCAGATGTGATTTTGCATCCCTTGATCTCTCAGAAGATACTATTTTATTGACATGAATGTATTTCACGTATTGACATGTTTCACCGTCCATATTGCACCATAATAATATCACCAGAACTTTGTCAGAATAATCTTTAACTCTTAAAAAATTATTAAAGTCATCTCAGTAGATACAAATTTTACAAAATTATAACTACCCCTTAAATTTTTTATTAGATATTATCTTTATTTACATGTCATATGATTTCTCCTTTCCCAGTTTCCCCCCCAAAAAACAAAAAAACCAAAAACCAAGAACAAATCCCTGTTGCGTCCTCCCTTCCTACCTTCCCCTCCCCCCGCCACTTGCTACCCAACCCTCTCCCACTTATTGGCCATGGCATTCCCCTACACTGGAGCACAGAACCTTTGCAGGGCCAAGGGCCTCTTCTACCATTGATGATCAACTTTGCAATCCTCTACTATACACATGCTGCCAGAGCAATCAGTCCCACCAAGTGTACTCCTTGGTTGATGGTTGAGTCCCTGGGAGCTCTGAGGGTACTAGTTAGTTCATATTGTTGTTCATCCTAAGGGGCTGCAAACCCTTCAGCTCCTTTGGTCTTTTTTCTAACTCCTTCATTGGGAACCCTGTACTCAGTTCAATGGATGGCTGTGAGCCTCTACTTCTGTATTAGTCAGGTACTGTTAGAGCCTCTTAGGAGACAGCTATATCAGGCTGGATTGTCCTTCCTTCAGTCTCTGCTCCATAAATTTTTTTTATTATTTTTGGGTAGAGGGAGTCCTTGGTAACATTTTTGTCAGTTTGTCTTGAAGAGTTTCTCAAGAATGCTTTGTTTGTAGCTGGGAAGTGGTGGCACATGCACTTGGTGGCACACCCTAGCACTTGGGAGGCAGAGGCAGGCAGATTTCTGAGTTCAAGGCCAGCCTGGTCTACGGAGTGAGTTCCAGGACAACCAGGGCTACACAGAGAAACTCTGTCTCAAAATAAAAACAAAAAAAAAAGGAATGCTTTGTTTGTTATACTTGTCAAAATATAGGCTTCAACAGTTTACAGATTTTAGTTGGCTTTAGTTTTTTCCTTTTTGTTTGTTTTTTGACAAAAGTCTTATAGTTCATGTGGGCCTCAATACTCTGTGTATTGGAGGATGATCTTGAACTCCCTATCCTCTTGCTGGTTTTTCCTCAGTGCTGGAGTTACAGGTGGCTTGTAAGTCACCATCCCATTAGAGTCATTAGAATAGACCTTGTTTTAACCCACCGTTAGAGATCAAAACCAGGACCTTATGAATACTATCCAAGCCCAGCTTTCCTCTCCAGGTATGGTAGCTCATGCCCTTGATTCCAGTGATGAGGAGGCAGAGCAGATGATCTCTGAGTTGGAGGCCAGCCTTCGTAATAGTCAGGCCAGCCAAGGCTATATAATGAGAACTTGTCTTGAAAACCAAACTGAAACAAAAGATTGCATTAGTGTCTTACTGTAAACAGCCTAGATAAGACTTGTGGTTTTCCTGCCTGAGCTTCCTATAGTGCTGGTATTACAGATTTGACACACTTATTTCCATAAAATAGAATTAAGTGTTTTGGTGAAGAAGAGAGTTGTTTTATATACAGAGAAAGGCAAAAACAGATAGACAGACAGACAGAAAAACAACTAACCCCCTCTCCCCAGTAACAAGGAACATGAAACAGACAGGCATTTCAGAGTTACTTCCCTCCTAAGGTAATAGAGGGGAGACAACAGTAGACACATGGGTAATTCATAATGCCAAATTACGTTACATAATTTTCCTGGTTTTTTGAAAGGTCAGATAAACAAGTCTATTACTTGGTAACATAGAACTTTAGCATGGGGGAGTTCATTTTTATTCTTTGTTCTGCTAAAGCATGGTTGAATCGAAGAGTTCAAAGTGGAAATTAGTCTTTCACCATTAAATATGGTGCTAGCTTGCAGATGATCATAGCTTTGTTTTATTGGACTTAAACAGCTTATGTTTCAAATTCTGCTGAGAGTTATGTTAGATGTTTTCTTTGCATCATAAAATGGCTTTCCCCCTATTTTGTAGTGAGTTACATTGGTGGATTTTTTTAATGTTAACCCCCAACTTTGCATTTATGGTCAAACTCTTCAGTTACGGTATTTTATTTGCTTTTATATGCATAATACCTAAGTCAGTCCTATTAAAGATCATATCAATGCTCAACAACTGTTTAATGAGTAAGGAGTGATGTTCCATAGTGTTTCTCCATTTTGGGTAGCATTTGAAAACATTGAAAAATTGACAGCAAAATACTGTCATGCAAAAACCCAGAATTTTTAATACTTTGTTTACTTTGTTCAGAGAGCAGTTCTGTACATTAAGTATTAGAATGTGGTTGGTGAATCAGAAGGAAGTAGAGAAGTCCACTTGTATGTAGTCCTGGCATTAAGGAACTTCGCAGTCTGTTCATTTTTATGTCCTAGATAGTTCTGACGAATTTTGATGCTCTAATGTATTTACACTTTACAGCTGAGAAGGAACAAACTAGACTGGAATATTTTCCTAGAGATTGTTAAATAGAGATTAGCAGCCTTCAGTACTGTGGAGGAGAAAATACTATTGTGGGAAGAACTTTAAAAACTGTGTAGCTGAGAGCTATTGAAAAGCCCCACTAGCAGTTTTGGATCTTGACTGTACCTCTAAACTCTTACTGTGTATGATTGACTTTAGTCAAAGCAGGACTTTAGTTGTAGTGAGCATTAGTAAGTCTTAACACATATGAGTGACTGTGGTAGAGTTGCTTACACTAGGCAGCGTGTGACGTACTGACAGACATGGAGGGTGGTGGCTGGTTCTGGAGAGCGTGTGCATGTGCCCTTGTTTCTGTTCCTGTGCCTGCTGCAGTTGTCGTATTCCATTCCTCTGTGTCATGCTGCGTCATTCATCCTGACACTTGAAAAATGCTGCTCTCAAGAGCCACATGAGGCTGAGTGGCACCCAGCCACACATTAACACTAGTGAATGTTAGGGCAGACGGAGAAGTGGTGTGCTGCCTTCTAGTTCAGTGTTCTCTCTTCTGCCCTGACAATAATTGGCACTCAGATTTATAGGGTTAACAAGAATTAAGCAGTTCCCAAAGTCTTCATTAAGAAGAATGGAAAGGGTTCTATTTTAAACTGTATATGAAAAGACAAGAAAAAAAATAAAAAACAGCCTTCCCAAATCTTTTGAAAGGAAAGCAAGTATTTGTGGTAAAAGAGCTTCATTTCTCCTCCACATGAACCATTTATACATGCAGTATTAAGGTAAAGAGGTCACTTAATACATAGGTATTTATTGGAAATTTATTATTTTTTAAAATAAGGATGTCAGTTTGTTATTTTATATAACTTTAGTGTGTTAAGACATGAAACATCATTATTTCATAGTTTAGCTCAGAGAACTCAGCTGCTGATGGGGAGTAGCAGCACTAAGATCAGAGTGTGGTCTCCATTGAAGCATAGCATCCTTGTCTCCTCCAGGTCCCCAGCCCTACCCAACCCCTCCACTTAATGAGTATAGGATTGAGGTCTTCAGGTTTTAGAGGCTTTCCACCTGGCATGTAGTACTCTCTTCATAACATGGGACTTGTTTCTTTAAGGCTACCTGGACAAATGCTCACTTTTGATTTCTTGAGCTGCTTTTTAAAGGTGATGAGATAAGGTTAGACCCATCTAAACACACAGTCTGCCTTTTGATAACTTAAGATCTGCTGATAGGTACTATACATTCATTATACATGGGTGTGCATGTATTATACGTCCCTATACACATTCCTCTAATTATAAGGGTGAATGAAATCTTAGGAATTTTCCCACACCTAAATAAGATATTTGTGTTGATCTTAGCAGTATGCCAGTTATGGAGTTCATAAAGACAACAGTGACTGCCTTGTTCAGTAAAAGTAGGCTCTTTTCTATTGTCTAAGCTTTTCTATAGTCTGTAGAAATATAAGGCTAAAGCTCAGTAGAGAGATAATAAAAAACTCTTTAGATGATGCTCAGTGACACAGCTTCAGTACATGTACAACTGGTCTACCCTGTGACTATCAAGGAGTGGGATTAGAGAAGGAGGTTTAATCAGAAAGGTTTAGTGAATTTCTGGAAAAATAAATTTACTGTTAAGGTACTTAAAAGTAGAAAAATTAAAACATTGTTTATTGGTTTTCTGGGCAAAAGGCTTAGTACTTAAAATGATAAAATTGTTAAATAGATTTTTCTTTCTTCCTAGATGGTATACCTCAAGTTTACTATTTTGGCCCTTGTGGTAAATACAACGCTATGGTGCTGGAGCTGCTGGGACCTAGTTTGGAAGATTTGTTTGACCTCTGTGATAGAACATTTTCTCTTAAAACCGTTCTCATGATAGCTATACAGCTGGTAAGTGGAGCTGGACAACTGCTTAGTTCTTTGGCTACAGTCTCTGCTCTCTTGCTCCAGTCCTCAGTCTGTTCCCACCCACCCAGCCTCCCCTCCCCCTTCGTCAGTCAGTCATTCCACTCCTCAACTCCCCTATGTAGTATAACCTGGTCTTAAACTACTGATTCTCCTGCCTCTGCAGCCTTGACTGCTCTATTACATATATTGTCACCTATAACATTTATTTGTTAAAGTTTTAATACATTCAAGTTATAAGTTCCATTAAAGATTTTTTTTGACTTTTTCATGTGGACCCATGAAATAGAAATTATTCTTTTCTTTTTACAACATCTTTCTAGTCTGCATATAACATAAAATTAATATTTTAATTGCTTTAAGGACAGAATGCTCATTTCAAGGTTAAGGTTTTTCTAATATTCTTTTCTTGTATAAGATGAAAACTTCGAAACCTCAAAAAGAGTTCTTAATCTTGGAAGTTGGCATTAATGACCTAATAAAAGAGGAAACAAGCAGATCAGAGATATAATTCAGGATTTAATTTTCAGGGAACTTATGAGAAAACAGTTGAGATTATTTTGATGTAAATGCTAATATAAGTATACTGCTGAAGCTTGAAATTGTTTTTATTCACTTCATTATTCTACTTATACAGATTTATATTGAAAATACTTAGATTATTTATAATCTTATGTATAGCAATCTATGTGATGTAGAACTAACAGGGTGAATGGGATAAATTATGAATAGTTATAAAGTAACATACAGCTATTAAAAACTGCACTAAAATTTTTTTGTGACCTTGAAAATGCTAATAAGGTACTGTTAAGACATGGGTCATAGGATTGTGAGCCTCAGTTTGTTAATTAACAGAGTAGAATGCTGACATGGCATTGTTAACCAGAATTGTCACAAATGGAATAGTTACCTTTTATCTATCTATCTATCTATCTATCTATCTATCTATCTATCTATCTATCTA
>JADRCC010571750.1:889-17047 GCA_019843855.1 Hylomyscus alleni
TCTCCCTCTCCCTCTCCCTCTCCCTCTCCCTCTCCCTCTCCCTCTCCTTCTCCCTCTCTCACACACACATACACACTCACACACCTGTGAGGGGGCAGAGGAGAATTTCAGGTGCCTCTCTCCATGACTCTTCACCATATTCAAGATAAAGTCTCTCATTGGACCTGAGCTGCCCGTTTTAACTAAGCTTATTGGTCAGCAAGATGCTGAAACCTGCCTGTCTCTGCCCACCAACACTGAGGTTCTGTAGCCACTTTAACTACTTTGTGGGTTCTTCTTTCTTCCACTCTTCTCCATCCATTTTCCCCACAAGCCCCTAACACTAGATAAGAGAGAGAAAAGGATAGAGGGGAAGGATGCAATGTTATCTAGTGACTGCTTCCTGCTGACTAGAGGAGTCAAGTTCCTGGGGTCAAGTTTGATCTTCACTGTCAGGATATATAATTTCTTCTTGTTTCTTTGCACATGACGACTTAACAAACTGCAAACAACAGCAACCAACCAACAACCAACAACCACCATGCCTCTCAGGGCCCTAGTATTTAGAGACCCTCTGAAAAGTCCCCAGAAATTCCAAAGTCACACAATCACAGAAACTATCTGCAGCTGGCAAAGTTATTCCTTTGCTGGAGCTCGAGACAAATCATAGTCACCTGCTGCGGACAATCTGAAGCAGTCCCATATCCCACACCTGGGATTAAAAAAATATTTCCATATTATTTCTGTGCTTTTCAAAGAAACCAAGATCCTCACTACAGGGTTACAAATACACATGGCCATACTCAGCTTTTACATGGGTGTTGGGGATTCAAACCAAAGCCCCCCAAGCTTGCAGAGTAAACACTCTACACAGAGAACCATCTCCCTGACCCCTGCATTATTTTTGTATATGAAATAATATAGATCTATCAGGTCCGTGGATTATGAGGCCTGATGAAGGCTGCTCATTGCCTGATCCGCAGTGCACCAATGCTCTTAGCTTCTGTCTCCATGTTATCGCAGTCTATAAAAACATCAGATTCATAGGTCAGGGTTTGCATACCATTTGAAACCCTCCTGATGAATTTTTCTATTCTCAGTAGTTTGAATTTGTGCCCTGAAGCATTTCCACCATTATCTTCAGGTTGCAGGCTTGTGCAGGGGCAAAAGCGGTGTAAGGACCACCCTTCCTACGGTCAGGGGAAGCAGAGATCTCCTCTATCAATAGGAAGGAATGAGAAAAGGTCAGTGTGTCTTGGGCTTGAGAGACCAAGACGCAGAAAGACAGCAGACACTACAGTAGGTTTCGGGACAGCAAGAGTTTATTGGCCACATCTCTTCTCTACTGAAAGTAGACTAGAATCTAGAAGTAGTTTCCATGTACTCTGGAAGATGTCTAGAATCATATGCTGACTGTGTGCAGGGAAGGTGACTGGGAGTTATAAGAGTCAGAGGTCTACCTGAAGGTTCCCATGGTATGGAAGTAACAGGACCCAGAGCTTGGAGGTCTGAGGAATCCCATTGTCAGGGCTGTGAGTAGGCACCTGTGAGCTGCAGGTGATTTTCACAGGGACAGCAGCAACTCCAAGTCCAAAGCAAGGCAAGAGGGCCATATTTCTAGAAAAGCAATCCCCAAGAGAGTTTCCTGTGCTGAGAAAACAGACTGAAGTAAGCCAATAATAGATGGCAGACCATAGAAGCTCAGGAAGATGCAACCATGTGAGTTGAGAATCTTTTCTTCCAGTGGTCGAAGATGAGAGGCCCTCCTCCATGCCACAGGTAGGAAATACTCTGTCCCCTCTGGGTGTCTTCATAGAATTCAGGGAGAAGGGAGGCAACGGAGCAGAGAGGAACAGGAAGTTGACTCCGGAGCCATTTTAATCAGAAGACCCAAGCAATGAATTTCAGGAATTGTTTCTAGGAAGACTTTAAAACAAGATGGAAGTATATAGTGGATAATAAGGGAAATTATATTTCCCTGCATAGCAATCCAGTTACAAAATGTATGGTGGGCCGTATCATTGCCCTGGAGGTTTTATAAAAACCAACTGTTTCACATCACAGCTCCCACATAAAACTCTCTCCGTTGAAAGGATAATACTCTAAAAAAAAAACCTCTCATGTCATGTGCTCTGGAGCACATATGACGGTCCTCTGATCTGCAGATTCTTTAGGGGGAAGGATTACTGTGTGCCATTTTTCATCCTGTAATTGATACGGCAACTGCCCATTGAGACGGAGGTCTTCAGAGTCGAGCTGAAGTTGTGGTTTTGTTTGCATTTCTTAGTCTGTTCCATTAAGAATGGGGGAAGAGTCCAGAGCATGAAAATGATTCTCAAGTAACATTCAGAGGTGTCAGTAATGTGGCATTGGGTGAAACCCTCTAAAGCCAGACCAGCCAAAAATCCCAACTGCGCTCTCTGAGATGTCTGCCGTGAACTAGGATTAGCCGGGTGCCTCTGTTTCTATAGTGTAGTCTGTAGTTTCTGCAGTTCCAAATTAAACTTTGTCTTTGGTGTTCTTCATCCAAATTAAAAGTAAATATGTTTTCAGAAGCTATCAGAGTCTTCTGCAATTCGAAACAGTTTGCCAAAAGCCTGGACCCACTGGAAGTCACTCTTTCCCTTCAAGACTGGTTTAACCAGACTCTAGCCTTGGAAATTTATGCAGTCCTTTATATTAGTGGACTAGTGCTTGGTCATTATATTACCAAACTTCTTTCATAGCTCATGCTTATCTAAATGATGTGTATTTTGTTTGGAGCCATGAACCAGTGGAATTCCTGGTGATTAGAAAAGATATATCCTGGGGCTGGAGAGATGGCTCAGCAGTTAAGAGCACTAGCTGTTCTTCCTGAGGTCCCGTGTTCAATTCCCAGCATCCACATGGCAACTCACAACTGTCTATATCTTCTGTCACTGCTTATAAAAATCCTTCTTGGTCACTCTCCTCATAGCAGCCTTCAGATGAAGACATAGAACTCTTAGGTCCTCCTGCACCATGCCTGCCTGGATGCCGCCATGTTCCTGCCTTGATGATAATGGACTGAACCTCTGAACCTGTAAGCCAGCCCCAACTAAACCTTGTCCTTACAAGGGTTGCCTTGATCATGATGTCTGTTCACAGCAGTAAAACCCTAACTAAGACAGAAGTTGGTACCAGGAACTGGGGTACTGCTGTGATAGGCCTGACCATGTTTTTGTTTGGAAGAATGTGGATTTGGGGACTTTGGATTTGGAGAGCCATGGCATGTTTTAAGTGGGGCTTATCAAGTCATCCTAGTAGGAATATGGAAGGCTTTGTTGCTGCGAGTGATTTGAACAGTGCAGACCTGGCCCAAGAGGTTTCAGTGGAGAAGAACTTCAGTATGTGGCCTAGAGACTGTTTGTGGTATTTTGGTGAGGAATTTGGGTACCTTTTGCCCTTGTCTGAAGAGTCTGCTGAGGCTAAGGTGGAAAGACTCAGATTAATGGCATTGACAAAGGAAGTCTCAGAAATGTCCATCATACACTTTGTTCTCTGGTCAAGTCTCATGAAGAGCATTTTAAACAAGCATAGCAAGCTGAGAGAGGAAACATATAAAATATATGGTTCAAGTATTAAAGGGGCTCTAGAAGTAAAACAGAACTGAATCCTGTGTTCAAGGATATTAAATTGAATTAAGGGAGTAGTGACCAGCTAAGTTTAGGTCCTGGCTTGGCAGAATAAGCCTTTAATCGCAGGAAAGGCAAGAAAGGCAAGAAAATCTCTGACTTCAAGGCCAGCCTTGAACAGAGAAGGTTTGAGGTGAAGAAAAGCTTAAGTCCAGGCATGGTGGTACAGGAGACAGAGTTCAAGGTCAGTCTACAGAACAAGTTCTAAGACAGCCAAGCTTAGGCAGTGAAGGAGTTGGAAAACAAACCTGGTGATAATATAATAGAACAAGGGGGCCGTGTTCCAGCCCCACCAAGCAGCAGACTTCGGCAGCTTTGGTCATTTAGCTCTGGCTTTAGAGTGAAAAATAGAAGGGACTACTGGGACAATTGATGCTGGTTAGCTGGAGGAAAGAAATTAGTGGTTATTAAGAAGAGACCAGCATCATTGAAGTGAAATCTTCTGGGAAGTGTTTTCTGAGAGCACAAAGAAGCTGTGTTCCAGAGATAGCCACAGCTGTACTTCATGTTGCAGCTGAACTCGGTAATATTTAAAAATCACCCAGGTGGTACTGGTTTTGAAGATAGGAATGGGTCATGGAAAGCAGCTGAGGCTTGGCTCTGTGAGAGACCATGGAAGGCCATTGGTGAAGGTACAGATTCAGTTACAGTTGACAGCCCAGGACTGAAGGAGTCATGCAAAGGAGTTGAGGCTTGGCACCATGAAGAGAACCTATGAGAAGCTATTGGTGAAGCCTAGTTACAGCAGAGGACCCCAGTGTACCGGAGATGCCAGCACTGTAGGATGATCACCAAGAGCAGCAGCAGCAGTGGAGTGGAGTCAACCTGAGTCATCGGGGCTCTATGTTCACTGCGGGTACATGTTCAGTTTGTCTGAATTCAGTGAAAAACTGAACTGTTTGTAAAAGACCAAGTGGGAAAGCTTAGCATGGAATCTGAAGTTGTTCGGTTTTTTTTTTCAACTTAAAAGTTTACTTTTTCAGTAGTAAGAGGAAAACCAGTTTCAGAGAACATATGTATCAAAAATAAAAGATTTCAATCAATCAAAAAATCCTTCTTATTAAAGTATAGTATTCATGGGAGAAACACATATACACTTACAGTTTGATAATATATTTGTAGTTTAAGCCCACCAATCAATAAAGCAGAGCTTGGCAGGGTCTCAGAAACCTTATGTCTATCTCAGTGCAAGATCTTTAGACTCTTACTAACATAAGCCCTATCCTGACAGATAGCTTGCATTATTTCCTCCTAATAAGCTAGCTTGTGCTGCTCTTACTAAGTTTCCATGTTAGTATAATCTTAGGCTCACAAAAAAATTGTACCTGCTCTGCAGAGAGCCTCTGTGTATCCTTGACACGGCTCTGCCCACCCCATGGTACATTATAGAACCATAGGACCCAGGAACATGATGTGGGTAAAATAATATTACTTAGCTCCAGACCAGAATGAGCCTTTATCAGTTTTTACATTCAATCATTTTCTTGGTTTTTTTTTTTTTTGGTATATAGTTCTATGACATTTCCTCAAATACATAGATTCATGTAATTTTCATCATAACCTGATGCAGAAAAAAAATCTACCAAAATTTTTGATCTGGATTCTTTTTTTTTTTCTAAATAATATTTAATGAACAATCAAAAACAACAAGAACAAACCCCTGTTGCCTCCCCCCTCCCCATGCCCGCCACCCCATCCTCTCCCACTTATCAACCCTGTCATTCCCCTACACTGGGGCATAGAACCTTCACAGGGCCAAGGGCCTCTCCTCCCATTGATGACCGACTTTGCAATCCTCTACTATACACATGCTGCCAGAACAATCAGTCCCACCATGTATAGTCCTTGGTTGGTGGTTGAGTCCCTGGGAGCTCTGAGGGCATTGGTCAGTCCATATTGTTGTTCGTCCCAAGAGGCTGCTTACTCGTCACTGAATCCTACACGTTACAACATGGATCTGCTGGGAAGACGTGCCTGCCTACAGGAGTGATTGTGTGACAGTTATGGGGCTGACTGACCACTTTTGGATTGATTGTGAGGCCTGCACAAGATAGACTTCATACCTGTCTCTCTGTAAGCCTGATCCAAAGTCCGTGACTGGGAAGATTATAGGTCCGGGGTTGCGGGGGGAAGGGGCATCTTACTCTTCTGCTGAGTGGTTGTCCTGTCCAATTGCATTCTAAATATTTGTGTTTATGTGCATAGATCCATTCTGTTGTTAACTTTGGTCAGAGAAGCTTCTTCTTACAGAGGGTAGTGGCTAATGCAGAGACTCATCATTGGTCAAGATACTGAGGACAAATAACGCCAAGAGCTCACTTTGAGTGAATCATCTTACCAACTTCTCACCATCCTAGGGAAGGGAAATTCATGGGAGGAAAGGAAAGAATGTCAGATCCAGGGGATGGGGAAGAAGGCTGTGAAAAGTTGACTTCTGGACATGGCATGGTTACTGCGTACATCAATGCACAGCACCCGCGATTACCTGAACAAAATCAAGCCAGTCAAAATTCCAGTATAGGTTGGGGATCAACCATGGAGACTCACTCCATCACACCAGAGGATCTACTGGAAGTGATGGCTGCCTAGAGAGAGAGAATCACTCTCCTTTGGTCACATGGCCACTGGTAGGTTGTTCATCCCCTAGAAGATGGATACATGCCCATGTGCATATAATGGACTGCAATAATGGGACTTGTAGGGAAGAAGTATTTAAAACAAGAGAGGGGGAAAGAGAAAGGTGAGGTGAAGGTACCTGGGAGATTTGGAGGAAGGTCATAGTACATGGCTGATCAATGTACATTATATAATTTATGAAACCTTCAATTAATGAAGAAAATATTTTTAACAATGACTACAAAAAACTCAGAATTTTAATCCAGGGATCCTAACTCCAAAGAGTAAGTAGAAAGACAACTAATTGCCTCTCAGCTGGAAAAAAAAAATTCTGACCTTCTAAAGTGATGATCAGGAAGACATGTTTGCACACAGAGAACACATCTTTTAAGTGAAATAATTTGTGTAGTTTTTATTGTACCATTGTATATGTTTCTGTGACCTTCTAAAATTGATAGCATTATTAGAATGCATTTAATTTAAAGATAAAGACCTTCGGGCTGGTGAGATGGTTCAGTGGACAAAGATGCTTGCCCTGAGCTCAAGCCCGATGCCCTGGAACCCACATGGTGAAATGAAAGAACCACGTCCCACATGCTGTTCTCTGACCTCCACATATATGCCATGACACACACGTAAACACACACCACACACACACACCAAATAAATGCAATAAAAACTATTAACTAATCAAGCGGTCTAAAATAAGACAGAAACAAGAGCAGGAAAGAAAAGAGAATAGTTGGAGGTAGAAATATGATTAAGAGGAAAAAGCCCACCTCAAAACCCGGTTGCTATACGAGTGCAGATGTTTGGCAGCTTCTCATATTGCCTAACATTCATTTGCTTCCGTGTTTCACATCTATTATTCAGCATAACCTTCTTAATAGCCCTGAGAGTAAGTAGAGAAGATCATCTTACCAACAATCTAGGCATGCAAGAACTAAGGCAGGGAGACGATTTTCCTACCTAAGACAGCTGGGGAGCATAGAGCAGCAATGAGAACTCAGGCCAGCTGCTCTTGAGTTCCCTATCCCCACATGCTGCTATCATTATCATTATCATCATCATCATCATCATTATTACTATTACTATTATGGCATTCATTCATTCCTTTATTCATGGGAGGGGTATGTACTTGTCGGGGCATGTGCATGGAGGACAGACGACTACAAACAGGACTCATTTCTCTGCTTCCACTGAAAGAGCTGAGGATGGTATTGAACTCAGGTCCTCATCAGAATCAGCCACAGGCGTCTTTACCCATTGAGCCATCTTATCATCCCTTTTTTTCCTTAATTTCATTTTTAAAAATGTTTTGTATGTATGAGTGTTTTTCTTTCATGTATACGTGTGCAGTGTATGCATGCAAGGCCTGGAGAGGCCAGAAGAGGGGATTGGATCCCCGGAACTGCAGTTACAAAAGATTGTTAGCTATCACATGGGCAGTGGGAACTGAACCCAAGTCTTCTAAAAGAACAGTCAGTGCTCTTAACCTCTGAGCTGTCTCTCTCGGCCCTCACCATCCCTCTTTATAAAAGCCAAAGGAGAGACGTGGATAAATTTTGTGAATACTGCACATTTATGATGCACACACATACATGTAAGTAAGACACTAAAACACAAAAAATAAATCTTTTAAAATACTAGTGAGCAGTATTCTTTCTCTTTATAGTGGACTCAACTTTATAATAATGTAAAGTAGTACCCTTGACTTTATGCTGTAAGGTTAGATTATAATCATCCTGTGTACATCTCCTGGGTATCTGGGAATTGGTCTCTGAACCTCTGTGGATCCCAAAGTCCACAGATGTTTATGTCTCTTACGTATGGCACAGTATCTGCATAGAATCTGTACATATTCCCTATATACTTCATTTTTAATAGTAAAGAGCAAAGCTGCCTTTATTCATAGAGAGTGTAGTTATTTTAGAAGACCATGAGGGATCTACAGAAGAACAAAGAGATAAGCCGGGCAGTGGTAGCACATGCCTTTAATCCCAGCACTTGGGAGGCAGAGGCAGGCACTTCTGAGTTCGAGGCCAGCCTGGTCTACAGAGTGAGTTCCAGGACAGCCAGTGCTATACAGAGAAACCTTGTCTTGAAAAAACAAAAACAAAAACAAACAAACAAAAAGAACAAAGAGATAAATTAACAAGAGTCCAAGACTAAAACATCAGTTAAAAGTCTACATTTCCATATGCTAGCAAAGATTATTAGAAGTTAAAAGTGCCAAAAATCAAATTAATTATTACATTTAAAACCAAGAGTACTTATGGACAGACTTAGTCAAACATAGGTGAGAATAAGAAAACAAAACTAGAAATACCACTGAAATTAAAGACCCAAAATAATATAGAATTTCACCAGGCTCATAATATGGATAACCCTATAATATTGAAATATCAACTTCCTTTAGTTGATCTGTAGCTACAATGTAATTTCAGTCAGCTTGTAGCAAAAGTAGGTGTCAACAAGCTAGTTTCAAATGACACATTTGACTGAAATGAAAATACAAAGGAGCTACAATAGGAAAAATAGTTTTTAATGTAAGCAAAAGTAGATGACTTTATACAATTGTGTGCTTAATGGGTTATATATGTGTGTACAGGTATTTAAAGTTTTGGCAGTTAGTTTTTAATGCTGGCATCATGGTGGTTTTGTTACTACGGGTCTATGGTATAATTTGAGACAAAGTATTCCTCTGAATGGGTTAAATTCTCTACACTTAACAAGACTTGATAACAATGTAAATAGTTATCTGTACTATATTGTTTATGAAATAATGACCAGAAAATAGACTACACATTCAGTACCAATGAATTTCGTTTCTAAATAATTATATATGAGTAGTTGAGTCCATAGATGTAGACTCCAAGACTACAGAGGCCATATGTGGTAGTCACTGCTATGTGATTCCTCTAGCTCAGCCCCTTGCCATATTTCCTGGCATAAACCTCTTATATGCTAGTCTCCATGTCTCTTTCTTCACCTCTACTCTCCTGCCTCAGTGATGGTGGTAGTATCTGAGCAGGTTGCCATAAGGGGACTTCCACAGGTGGTAACGAGGGGGCTGCACATACAAGTGACCCTGACTGTAATGATAGAGGGCACAGGATGGACAATAAACCTGTAACCACTAATGGGCTCCACAGGTAGAGCTTTTCCATTTTGATCATCACAGTATTAACAACCAGGGCCAGCTAGATACTCAGCAAGTAAAATCCTGGCTGCCAAGCCTGGCAACCTGAATTTGATCCCCAGGTCCTACATGGTAGAATAGAAACAATTTCCACAAGTTGTTCTCTGATCTCCACACATGCACCATGGTACGCTCACCCCCCAACACACCAGGTAAATGTAATATAAAATGTTAACCATTGGAGCAAGAAATTGATGGATTTCTCTCTTAAAGGCAAATGAAGCCAAGCATTGTTGATCCTGTGAGAGTTCAGTCAACTGTGAAGTTCCCAGGACTGACCTATTGGGGCTCCTCCCGGGACTGTTCTGAGGCTCATAGTTGAAAGCTCATGAATGCAGATCGATTGTAACTCCCTCTCTCTTCTCCTCCTCCCCTCCGTGAGAGTGCCAGGATCCTGGACAAGGCCTTGCCAAGCAGGGTTTTAAGATAAAGTAGTTTCAAGTTTGTGCACCATAACTCACTTGATCTTCTTATGCATGTTCAATTAGCTTCAGCCCTCCTGAAAAACATGATTCCTTCCCTGGGCAAACCCCTCCAGGAGCAGGGAGGACTCTGTCGGGAGGTGAACAGAAAAAGACTAACTCTTTGCCCTATTCTCTTACAACCCATAGAGAAGCCAAGATCCTTAGTAACCCTGCTCAGCAAAGGTGGGAAAGGCCAGAGGCTCACACTAGAGCTTGTAAATGCTGGGAGAGCAAGCAGGATTTCTTTCAGGAACAATGTATCAAACTTCCAGATAGAAGGAGATGCAGGAGGGAAGTACATCTGCATTGTGTGCGGCATAGAGGAGACCCCACCCTGCGTGGTGGTGATAGCTGGTGGAGTTACCTGAGCAATGATGGTGACTCAGATCTCACAGTCTGCCTATAGGGATGGTATTAAGTCCATATAGATGAAACTGGAGTTTCCAGTGTTGTGAACCACCACGTAGATGCTGGGAACCAATCCTAGATCCTCTGCAATAGAGAGGGTTATTCTTAATCACTAAGCTGTCTCACCAGCCCCCAAGTTCCCATATTTTTAGCATCCCATGTCTGCTGACACAAGTCGCTAAAGCTGTTAATATGATTTGTTTCAAAAGTGTGGGGTTTTTAAACATACTGTACTAAGTGTTTAAATGAATTGATTCACAAACAGCATGTAGGCTGGAGCCTGCTTATAGTAAATGTACTATGAATATCTGCTATTGCTATTATTTTGATGATGTTTCTTATTTCAAAACCAGCCAGTCATTAAAGGGTGTTTTGTCTGAAAGCGTGCATGTGTGCCACTGTGTGCTGGTGACACAAGGGTGGCAATGGGAACTGTTAAACTCTGTCATTGTTTTTCTGTGTAAATGACTTTAGCTTCATATTTAATTTCATTTTCCTTATCAGACCACACCATTTCCTGGGGAGTCTGGCCTCAGATTATATTGAGATTGGAAAGGTTTTGTCTTACTTTGGTAGGGTTTTCCTAATTTAAAATAGTGTGACCTTGGACAAATTATTGAAATTTTCGTTCTCTACACTGCTTTCTTTGTCTGCAAAATTCTGCAAGCCAGACCTCCCCAGGGTTGCCTCCAGACTGGCTCTAGCTAGGATGGCAGCCCTGGCTTTAGTGCAAGCTCAGCTGTGACATGGTACTGACCTGCCCTTCACCCGGGTCACCTGGGTGATGCCTGAGTCTGTAAGTCCTCTGATCTTCCTCACCAACGTCTTTTACAATTCACAAGGAGAAGTTCCCAGAGGTCCCCTCTGTATATGGTCACCCTTCTACTCCACGATCCCTTCTCTCACTTCAGGGAGTTGAGGAGGAAGGACTTGTCATCCTTCAGTCGGTGCCTCCTTACAGTTTGAGTCCAACACAGCCGTCCTGTCATCTCCTTGTGTTTAGACACTTGGCTTGCTCTGTCTAGTCTAAACCCCCACAGATCTGTGTCAGAGCTGGGCCTTGAACCCAAGACAAAAGCCTCCCTTGGGCAACATCGTTTTATTCTCTAAATGACAAAGCCTGGATGCGTCTTTTCTCCTCCCATCCCGTCCTCTCCCCTCTCTCCCTTCTCTCATTTCTCCTTTATTTCATCCTTTCCTTCTCCACCCACCTCCCCCTTCCCCTCTATGGCTACCTCATCCACTCTGTGTCCCATTTGCGCAGATTACCCTGGCTGGGTCTGACACTCCTGTGCCATCACTCACTGCCTGTTAAGGGTCTTGGTCACTGACTAGCACATTAGCAAAGGAAGTTTTTTGAGTGATGCCTGCTCAGCAAACTCTGAAATAGAGACAGAGCAGTCCAAGGCAGAAAAGTAGTCTTTGGGAGGCTTCCTTTGGTCTCAACTTGTTCTAGGCTCCTCTGAACCTACTTAAATTCTGTTTGGGGATTTAGGATAGTTATATCCTGGGCATGCAGGTTGGACTTGTTCGCCATCAAAATTGCTTTGGGAACCAGAAAGTTCAGGTGTCACATCTTCCCTTCAGGTAGAGTACTACCCTCAAGAACATCTCTGAAGGACATGGGAGAAGCTGAATGTCCAGAGCTGACCTCTCCTGGAAACCTCTGGTGTTGAGTCCAATGACAGTGATGCTGCTCTAGAGGCCACTGAGAGCTGGGGATATAGTTTAATGTGTAGAGTTCTTGCCTGATGTGCCCTGTGTTCAATACCAAGCATCACATAAAGCATGGTGATATGCACCTATAATCCCAACACACACAAGGAGGCGGGATACGAGGCATGCAAGTTCATTCTTGTCCAAACAGCTTGTTTGAAGTTTCAAGCTCAAAGCTGCCTATGATATATAAAACCTTTTCTTTAAAAAAAAAAAAAACACTGAGGAGATGTGGCCTAGGAGTTCCAGGATACAGGAAAAGCCCATGAAACAGCAACATTCCACGGCTTTTTTGTTCCCTGTAGGTGGACCTCATTGACTTGGCTCCGAGTCAGAAGACAGACAGATGTGTTTGTGAGATCCTGCCATATGCTCAACATCCAAGCAGAGATTCTTCCAACAGAAGCCCAAAGAAGGAATTTTCCCAATTCCTTCTCCTTGTGTCTCCTTGCCTGCTGTTGCTACTACCGTTGAAGGCTAAGAATTTGTGTGACGTCTATTCCATGAGAAAAATCCATATTAACTAAAGGAGAGAGATGAATGTTCCCTCCCAAATTTCCATGGTTTATCTTCCAACACCCCCAGTGTTGCCTTGTAGTTCCCCCTGAGCCCACAGCCCAGCACTGTAAGAGCATCCTTCTTGCCAAAGTGTGTAGTGTATAGTTCACCGACCTTGCATCTCTGCCTAGTGCACTACACAAGCACTCTTCCCGAGGGCAAGAACCCTGTCCTCTTCACAGCTGCCTAGCATATTCCTATTCCTAGTGCCTAGCATAAAGAGTGGAGCTCAGGGCAGTGCTCAACTGAATGCATTAGTGTGTGACTACCACAGAGAGCTGACCAGAGAGAAATATTCCCCTGTGCACTTCTAGACAAGCACATATCACACTAATCCCCACAAGACAAACTGCTCATAAGTTCTACTAATGACGTCACTACACACAAAACAAGCAATGAGAGTTAATCTATTCCCTAAGTGCTTCTGCGAATGAGAAGGGGGTATGGTACAGTCTGTCTACAGACAGACTTTATAAAGAAAATCTCAGACCCACCCCATTACTATACCTCAATCCTAAATATCCTTGGTCTTGGCTTCTCCATTTGGTGGTGTCCTGTTGGTTTGGGGGCGGTGTCACTGATCTACTATAAGCCACTTACTCTTAGGTGATTCCTTTTCAGCCCTTTCTCTTAAGCCTCCAAAGACCCAATGCACACCCCTCCCATAGTGAGCCATATAGGTACTCCTCCCAAAAAGGACCAGTTCCTTTTCTACCAAACCAAATGGAGTTAGTCAATGGGCATGAAGCACAATTAGACTAGAGTGGATCCTAGACCCTGTTCACCTTACCCTTTCCCAGGTCCTTCCCACTCCTGCTCATCATGGGAAGAAGAGTAATAGCTATCGTTCAATATGAACTTGACCAGGTACAGCCTCAGGGTTGGGGAAGGGTCATCACTCCTATATTATTTCTGTCCAGACTGCATAAAAGGATAAAGGGCTCCAAACCCAGGGATTCCCCCCACCCAGTCTCCAGCTTTGTCTGGTTGTGGCAGAACCAGCAGAGTCATGAGAGGACTTGCCTGGCGCCATATCCATACCCGTCTAATACAGGAAGCTGTTATTTGAAGATAAGGGAAACCACAGTCAATGCCCTTCCTTGGTAATCTGATACAATCTCGGAACTGTGAGAGACTACAGGATAAGTTAGAGGCTCTGTAACCCAGCTGACCAGGAAACCAGCTGGCCTGTGAGCTCAGGGGTTGATGCAACTCTAGACAACAGACAGGCAATTCCAGCTGTAAGAAGGGGACATGGTCCCTGAGAATGGACCGGCAGATGATTACTTTGATGGCAGAGGAACAACATACCCAACTTTGTCATGGTCCACCCATCCACTCTGTCTGCAAATCAAACTGCTTTTAGTTCTCCTGTGCATACTAACTCTCTCTGGCTTCCCTCCAGATAGCATTTCCTCTCTGCCTGCCAAGTCCTCGTTGCTTAGTTTGTGCAAATGTCTGTAGACAGCAGAGTCAAGGTCACCTTGGCATTAAAATGGAGCTTCCATCCCTAAGACTTCTGGGTACCAAGAACCACCTCTAAGTACCTTTTCCTTGAATGTACCTTCCTCCAAAGGGTTCTGTGGTGGTCTGAATGAGAAATGCCCCCATAGGCTCATGTGCTTGAACACTTGGTCCCAAGTTGTTGTGCCTGTTTAAGGAGGTTTTGGAATCTTTAGAAGATGGAGCCTTGTTGGAGGAAGTGCATCATTAGGGGTGGGCTTTGAGAGTTCATAGCCTGTCTCATCTAGTTCACTCTGTTTCTGTTTATCATTGACTACAAGATCTCTCAACACCTGCTCTGGCAGCCTGCTGCCCTGCCTCCTTCATCATTATGGATGTCCCCTTTGGAACCAAAAGTTCAAATAAACTCTTATTTATATGTTTCCTTGGCCATGGTGTTTTATCAGGCAACAGAAAAGTCATAAATACAAGTCACTAACTCTGAGGGTTTCCAGAGTTCCTGGCTTTATAGGAACTTCCATTCTTCCACTCTCCTGCCTCTGTCAACCCATCTGAGCTAAGGCTCAACTGACTGTTCAGGAAAGTGAACACAACTGAAAAAGACCATAGGTCTATAGATGTGCTCCTGGCTGGCTGGGGTCCAAGCCAGAGACTCCCAGCCTGGCTCCTAGTTCTAGATGTGGCTGTAGCCTGCTCCCTGTAGCAGCTCGACTCTTCCCTCAGCACCAGGGCTCTTTGCAGGGATGGCTGGACTTTTCACAGTCTAGTCACAGAGAATAAGATGGTCCCCACTCCTGTCAATACACAATCCTTCCATCTTCCCTTTTCCTGCCTAAAGACTGCCCTCATCTCTTCAGGAAATTCCATCTTTAGTAAGAGATGGAAGTGTAGCCTCACCCAAGCACTCAGCAGAAGTCAGAATCACTATTCAGGCTGATTGGACTTGAGGTTTTGTTTCTATCAAGCCAATCCCTGCCCCCTCACATCATGCCCTGAACATACTTACTATAGCCCAAGGCTCCTAATTCACTTTGTACTGCTACCATATCTCAGCATTCTCATCTCACAACTATTTACTGAATAACCTCTGTGTGCCAGAAACCACATTGAAGTCAAGATCATTAAAACTCCTGCTTTCTTAGAGCAGAAATGGTAGAAGTGAGGTCATAGTAACCAGTATCCCTAGAGACTTTTGCAAGGCTCTGGCTCCCCATCATGCTGCCCAATTGGACTCCTCGGAAAGCATCCAGATCTCCTGATATCCTCTCACAACAGTACCTCTGCGGAGTGGGGATTCAGACATCAGCATCTTATAAAGCCCAATGTGAGTTCAGTGCCTCCCATTCTAAGCACCATGACCAGTTGAATCCTCAGGTGCAGAACCTGTAGACCAGGAGGCTACATCAATTCACAGGGGTCAGCAATCTTTTCCTAAAATGGAAGCAATCCATTAAACTCATCAGTGATTCCAGAAATCTTCTGAAAGCCCAGCCTACAAGGTTTCTAAGAAGAACACAGCTGTGAGGCTGGGATGTTTTAGAAAAACGAAAGAGAAGATGCTGTCAAGGGGCTATGGTGGTTTGGGTGTGAAATGTCTGTTCAGGATCTATTAAATGCAATACTGAACCCATGAAAAAGTTTTCAAGAGATGACAAGGACAATGGTAGGCATCATCCTTCCCAGAAATAGTCTGTTCTGTTTTGACAACTGAGTTGATGCTGTAAATGTGTGGAGACAACGGTCCTTGTACACTGAGTCCCTTGGTAACTCTTTTATTCACTTGATCTTCCCAACTGCCTCTTAACAGCAGTCATGTTATTGTTCTGCTTGTCAGCCAAAACTGAGTGACTCCTCAGGGGTGGCAAGTTGTCAAATGGCAAGCGACAGTATTTGAAAGAGAGCCAGTTATGTGTATTTATTCCTCAT
The DNA here is from genome assembly GCA_019843855.1 of Hylomyscus alleni. Classification (NCBI taxonomy): domain Eukaryota; kingdom Metazoa; phylum Chordata; class Mammalia; order Rodentia; family Muridae; genus Hylomyscus; species Hylomyscus alleni. The sequence continues at coordinate 16,876 of JADRCC010571750.1, forward strand.
TCCGATTCCCTGACATCACTTGCCTTAGCATCTTAACGTCATGGGACTATTTACACCAAAGAAAGGGTAAGTACATCAGCCTTTGGTAAGCCCTTCACCAGCCCAGAGATAGAATTGCCAAACAATATGAAAAGCTTCCTGCTAAAACGGACTATTCCCTACGTTAAGTAAA
>JADRCC010571754.1:4219-16499 GCA_019843855.1 Hylomyscus alleni
AAAAACCAAAACAAACAAACAAACAAACAAAAAAAAACAGGGAGTGTGTATGGAAGGAAGAAGGAAGGCGTGAGGAGAGTGGATAGCAAAGACGGGACTGTCTGTCGAGCGTCCCAGAATCCCCTTGGGGATGCAGCAGGTGCTCCTTTGTTAGGCTAGTTAAGAGGCTGGATGGTCTTAGGGCGTGGGGATTAGTGCTAAGGTGGCGGGCTGACACATGCACAGTGAGGGGCTTCCCTGGACAAGAGAACACATAACCAAGTGCCCTTTGGCTGTGGGTTGCTTATGTGACTTATGTGAAGGTGTGAGCAAACAACTTTGTTCTGACTTCATTCCTGTCACTGTCTGTCTTAGGGTTTTACTGCTGCAAGCAGACCCCATGACCAAGGCAACTCTTACAAGGACAATATTTAATTGGGGCTGGCTAACAGGTTCAGAGGCTCAGCCCATTATCATCAAGGTGGGAACATGGCAGCATCCAGGCAGGCATGGTGCAGGAGGAGCTGAGAGTTCTACATCTTCATCTGAAGGCTGCTAGCAGAATACTGACTTCCAGGCAGCTAGGATGAGGGTCTTAAAGCCCACACCCACAGTGACACAGCTACTCCAACAAGGCCACACCCGCTCCAACAGGGCCACACCTTCTAATAGTGCCTCTCCCTGGGCTGAGCATATACACACCATCGCACTGACTTTTCTTCCATTGCTGGTAGAATAATGTTTGTGTTCTCCCAGAGACTGGCATGTCGAAGTTAGCCAGTTGTGGGCCAGCATCTGGGCACTGTGTAAGAGTACTTGCAGTGCGGAGTGCTGTGCACAGGCTACCTGTGAACTCTGTTTCTTTCAGTGAGCAAACTGTGTGGGAAGTGCAGCCCTGCTGATGTGGACATCCTGCAGCCCTCCTTCAACTTCTTGTACTGGAGTCTTCATCAGACCACACCCAGTAGTCAGAAAAGAGGTACAGGGGCCCAGGCAGAGTCACTGAAGAGGGTCCTTGGTGCCCTTAAAAAAAAAAAAATCTAAGAGTTTGTGTGTGGCTGATGGTGATAGATGTGATTCTGATAGTCTATCCTTCAATGTGCGAGGCTCCTTAGGTCCCCTTGATGACCCACTTGTTTGTATTTAGGCTCCTTAGGTCCCCTTGATGACCCACTTGCTTAAATTTATATGCTCGAGGTCTCCCCTCCCTCTCCTGCCTACAGCCGCTGCTGTCCTGCTGAGCAGCACAGCCTTGATTGAGCTCCTGGAGAAGATGCTGGCCCTCACCTGGACAGAAGCAGGCTCCTCCCCCAGGACGCCACTGCTCTGCTCTGCCTGGCTGCTCACTGCCTCCTTCTCCGCCCAGCAGCACAATGGCAATTTGCAGGTTTGTATCCAGTGCTATGTCTTCGGGGCATGGGGTGGAACTGCAAGAAGTGGCTAGCTTCCTGAGGTCTGTCCCCAGTTCTGTGGCAAATTAGATGTGTGACCTTGGTTTCGGTGTTCTTACCTACAAAGCGAGAAGCAAGGGAGTCAGGGTTATTGACAGCGAGGTTTAAATGACCCGTTTGGACGGAAATGGATCACCTATATGTCAGACTGCATTCTTGACACAGAGAAATAAAAGATGACTGTAGTGTTTGCTCTACCCTTAGGGAAAGTGTTTTCTCAGTAGAGCCTTGAAGTAAGACTGTACTTCACAGAGGTGGTGGGCAAAGATGCTCCAGGGTGGAAAGTAAGGGCAAGTAAGGGCACCCCGAGCAAGGGCATCAAAATGGACAATCTTAGGACGGGGACATGTATTTAGGGATAAGCTGGCATGTGTGGTCAGATCAAGGGGCTGAACAAAAAGATTGGTTTAGACAAGAAGGCAGGAGCCAGCTGTGACCTTGTTGTGCCCAGTGGCAAGATGTGAAGTGCCACATGTAGTTAGCTGTCATTGTCAGTGTTGGAGGTGGGTGCAGGGAACAGGGCAGCAGTGGACACACATGCGGACAGCCTCGTTTCCTTCTGAAGGACCTTGTCATCTCATGCCCTTTGTGAGCTCCATCCTTAGTTATTTCATATTCAGATGTCCCTTCCCCAAGACTAGCTCTGCAGGGATAGAGACCACCTTTGAGCTCCCACGGCATTCCCAAAGCACCCAGCCCTGCCAGCAGTGGCTGCACAGTTCATTAGGTAGACAGGAAATCAGTTTGGTCTCCTACGTTGGTGATAAACTGTGGCAGTTATGTGCTGTGGAAGACCCTGCAGGGTGTTGCCTAGGGCTGATTTTTGTTTATTTATTGAGAAAGGATTCTTCTGTGTAGCCCTGGGACTGTCTGGGTAGATTGGGTTATCTCACAGAGAGATCTGCCTGCCTCTGCCACTGAAATGGTGGGATTAAAGGCATGTATAACCATGCCTGCCTCTCATTTTCTTATTTCATTGAGATAGGGTGTCATGTGGCCCAGATAGGCCTCTGATTGGCTAAGTAGCTGATTCTAGCCTTTAAATTCTCATCCTTCTGCCTCTACTTCCCAAATAGGATTTTATAGTTAGGGTAACCGTTCCACGCTTGATTCCCTGGTTTTCTCTGGGAGTAGCTTGGGTCACTCACACTTCCATGATGAGTCTGCCTCACCTTTCTTCCTTCTTGACTGTGCTTGGCAGCCAGCGTCTACCCAGCTCAGGACCTGCCCCCACCCATCGCCGATGCCCTAATCCAGTCTAGGATGTTTAAAGAATTTCTCTGTGCTAGACTATGAGCCAAGAGAGGGGTAGTTCTTGTCCTCTGGCAGATCTTGGTGGAGGTGAGCAGAACAGACTGGCATCTGCATCTGCCCCCCTGCAGCTCCTCAGGTGGGCACTAGGAGTGTGTACTTATGCTGTTCTTGAACCAGTCTCCAGAACGACTCCAGAGGAAGTGAAAATAGGAAATGCTGCTTTTGTTTCATGGATGAAGAAAGCTAGGCAGGTGGAGAGAGATCCAGTGACATACCTAAGACTCACAGCTGACAAGTAGCAGAGCCACCATCCACTCTTCCTTCTTTCCTTCCTCCCTTCCTTCCTTCCTTTTTTTCTTTTTTCTTTTTCTTTTTTTTTTGAGGCAGGGTTTTCTCCGTGTAGGCCTCATTGTCCTGGAACCTGCTTTGTAGGCCAGACTGGCCTCGAACTCACAGAGATCCACCTGCCTCTGCCTTCCAAGCACTGGGACTAAAGGCGAGTGCCACCACTGCATGATGAGCCAGCATTTCTTTACTTACATTATATAGCAACTCATTATGTAATTCAGGATGGCTTCAGACTTACAGTCTTTCTCTCTCAAGTGGGTGACAGGCATAAGGTGTCACACTTGGTTAGAGCCAAGATTTTGGTTTGGTCTGTGGGACTCTTGGACTTCTGAGTTAGGTGAGTAGAGCCAGAGACTGAGCAGCAGATGAGGCCGAGGGAGCTTCAGAGAGGACTTAGTTCTCTTGCTAGGCTTACTTACCCTCCTCACACTCCTGACAGCAGGACAATACGGCTTAGAGGGCTCTGTGCCACCTCCCTGTCTTTGTTTGTTTGTTTTGTTTTTTTTTTTTGAGACAGGGTTTCTCTGTGCATCCTTGGCTGTCCTGGAACTCACTCTGTAGACCAGGCTGGCCTCGAGAACTCAGAAATCCACCTGCCTCTGCCTCCCAAGTGCTGGGATTAAAGGCGTGCGCCACCACTGCCCGGCAACCTCCCTGTCTTGATATAACAGGTGCAATAGGAAGTCGGCCAGGGTATTTCCTGCCTCCGCTCTCAGAACACTGATTGGACAGAGAGTCCTTTCTCCTTCTCCGCCAGGTCCATCAGACGTTATCTGTGGAACTGAACCAAGTATTGAAGGCTCTCAGCTTTCCAAAGAAGAACTCTGCCCTGCTCTCAGGTACCATATGGACGTCCCATTAGGAATAACGAACTTTCCCCCTAGATTCTGGAATAGGACCACCCACCTGGGCCAAGTTTGGGTAGAGGTAGGAAAGGAAGAAGACCTTACCAATGTCAGGAATCTTACGTTTCCAGCTGCCATCCTCCGATTCCTGCGCACAGCCTTGCAACAAAGCTTTTCCTCTGCCTTGGTGGCCTTGGTACCCTCAGGGGGCCAACCGCTGTCAACTCCTGAGGATGCTCTCCTGGCTCCCCTGGGAACATCACAAGTGCTATCCCTGTTGATTGGGCTCCAGAACCTCCTGGTACAGGTAAGGCTGTTGCCAAGTGAGCCCCTGGCCATGGGAAGGAACTCCTGTTCTCAGGACAATGGAAAGATTCCTCTTGGGAGACTTGCTTCTGTCAGAGCAGCCTTTGTGTCACATAGCTGAAATCCCCACATTTGGGAGGTGGCGGCAGGAGATCAGGAGTTCACGACCATTGTATTGGAGATCTCTAGAGGAACAGAACAAACAGAATGAATATACCATAAAAGGAGTCTGTCAGACTGGCATACATGATGTAGTTCTGTTCCAGCTGTGCCTGTCTTCATGCTGGAGAGGCTGAGAATCAGTAGGTACTTACTCTGTGAAGCTGGATAACCTCCACAGGCCCATGCTGAGGCTGAAGGTCTAAAGCAGTGGTTCTCAGCCTGCGGGTCAAGACCCCTTTGAAGGGCTGTATATTAGATATTTGCATTACAATTCACAACAGTAGCAAAGTTGCAGTTATAAAGTAGCAATGAGATAACTTTATGGTTGGGGTCACCACGGCATGAGGAACTGTATTAAAGGGTCGCAGCTTTAGGAAGGTTGGGAACCGCTGCTCTTGAGGATTTCTGAAGAGCCTCTTGTCTCCAGCCCAGGATTCAAGGACTGAGCCAGCACTTGGGAGGTAGAGTCACACAGGCAGATCTCTGGGTTCGAGGTCAGCTTGGTCTACATAGTGACTTCCAGGCAGTCAAGACTGAATAGTGAGACCCTGACTCAAAAAATCAGATTAAACAAAACCATCAGATTCTTCTCTTTCTCTCCCCGCCTCCCCCCCACACACACATATGAGAGAGAGAGAGAGAATTTAAGTGCTCACAGTGAGAATGCCTGTATGTGAGAGACAGAGTGCATATGTGCAGGAACCCTGACCCTGTGTGCCTACATTCATGTGTGTGGAAGCAGAGGACAACCCCATGTCCTCAGGTGATATCCACCTCCAAGTTTTTGTTTTGTTTTGTTTTGTTTTCAAGACAGGGTTTCTCTGTGTAGCCCTGACTGTTCTGGAATTCATCCTGTAGACCAGGCTGGCCTTGAACTCAGAGATCCACCTGCCTCTGCCTCTCTGCTTCTGCCTTGTGTGCTGGGATTAAAGAAGTGTGCCACCACACCTGGCATTCCATTTTGGTTTTTGAGACAGGGTTTCCCATGGTCCTGGGACTCACTGATTAGGCTAGATTGGCTAGTCTGTGAGCTCCAAGGAGCTGCCTGTCTCTCTTTCTTCTCACCATTGAACTTGCAAGAGTACACCCCCACACCAGCTTTTTATGTGAATTCTGTCAGTTGAACTTAGGTCATTTGCTGGAGGCTCGCCCCTGTGGGGTCTTCTTTCTTGTTGGTTCTTCTTGGGGCATAGGAGGGGGAAGAATATCAGCAAAGAGTAAGACTTTGTCTAATGAGATATTTAGGCTTGCAGTACATTAATAAAAAGTTTATTTATCTAAGTTACTTTGCTAATGTAGCTGACCTGCCTTCTGTGTTCCTCTGAGGCCAGAGACTGCAGTGTCTGGCACTTAGCACCTCATCCTAGAACAGCAGGAAATTAAGAAAAGGATTAATTGTTAGAGCCTTTTCCCTTTTGTCCCGATGCCTCTTGCTTGTAGTGTTAGGGGAAAGTTTGGAGCAATAAACTTCTGTTTGAACCAGGAGAAGACAATAACACTCTTGGAAAGTATGTGTTTTACATAAGCAAATATGCATAAACTCACAGAAGTTCATGTACAGATTCATGCATGCGCATTTATACATTTTCAGCTTGCATGCATTTTCACAATTACATACTTACACACATACATATGCGTACATTCTCACAATTACATACTTAGACACATCCATACTTACATATGCATATGGTACAAAAGACCAAGCACCGGTGCAGAAAGAACTCACTCATTCTGGTTGAAAAATGAGCTCCAATCTTTATTTCTTAGAGAAAGAAAAGGCCTCTACCCTTTTAATGCTAAATGAATTAAACTCAGGTTTGTAAGGAAAGAGCTTTGTTCCTTTTAATAAGACTAGGCCTGCCTAGTTACTAAGAAAAGTCTTGGGCTGTCCCATGGTAAGGGGAAGCCTGCCTGTTCCTTCTCTCTCTGTGGCTTTCTCTTTTTTCCTTTTTCCTTCTGCATTCTGCACATCACTCTCTTAGGTTTTTTTTTTTTTAATGTTGCATATAGTTTCTAAGTTATTCCGCTCTGCATTCTCCTTCTCATCTTGCTCTTTCCTCCTCCTCTGATGCACAATAATGCCCTTTGTCTCCCAATGCTGTGCCTATACTTCTAAGTTGTTGTTGTTGTTCTTCTCCTCCTCCTCCTCCTCCTCTTCCTCCTCCTCCTCCTGTTGTTTGTTTGTTTTTCAAGACAGGGTTTCTCTGTGTAGCCCTGGCTGTCCTGGAACTCACTCTGTAGACCAGGCTGGCCTCGAACTCAGAAATCCTCCTGCCTCTGCCTCCCAAGTGCTGGGATTAAAGGTGTGTGCTACCACCGCACTGCCTAAATTCTTGAGTTCAGTTCTGGCTAAAAGCTTCTCCTCAGCTCAGTTCCCTCTCTACTCAGTTCTTCTCTTTTTCCTCAACACTTAAACATCTTTCAGAGTACGTGATCACATGTTAAAAAGTTCATCGCAAATTTACACATAAAATCAAATCATAAATTGAAATAGAAGTTTACATCAGATAATGTGTACATGCATATCCATTAGGAATAATTATCTGGCTAAACATCCATCACCTGTCACAGCTCTATGAGTTCACTGAAAATAAAAACCGAACTAAGTTATTAGTAAAGTTTTGTGTGGATAAACCCAGTCAATATTTTATCTTCTGTCCTAGCACCTGTAATAAATCATTAGTTCCCTTTTTATGACCTTCGGTTAATTGTTTTACAACCTCTTGGAATGTGCTCTGAGTAGGAGAAAGTCTGGTTACTATCTAAGAGCAATTAACTGCTGACACTTGGGAGACTGTCAGGACTCTCATTGCAATTCTGACTATCAGAAAAGGATCTAGTAGCAGTTTCACTATAAAAGAGCTTAATAGTCACTGATATAATTTTAGGAATTCTTATAGAACTAGGAATTCATCTATTTTCCTATATAGCATAACTACAAGAGAGTACATCTTCGTAGATCTGCTCAAAAGGGTGGGCTAATACCTAATGATTGTTATATATATTATAGTATAACAGGAAAAGCATATTAATAGCAGGAATCTTTCCTAAAATGAATTCTCTTGGCCCTTGCCTATAGAGCAGATCTGTCGCAGATTATGATCCAAAGCAGACCGTCTCAGGAAGGTCACCTGCTGGCTATTAGCTTGTCTTATGATGGCTCCTGACAGTCGGTTCTGAACATACCAAGGACCTTACTAACTGAACCATCTTCTCAACCCCCAAATGTCAGCTTTGATGCTGTTGAATACCACGACACAACATGGCTGGGAGCTAGGGTGAGAATGGGCTTATTCCATGATCTGAAAGTTAGGCAAGGAACACAGATGAAGACATTTTTAAGAGCATCAGAAGGCCCGGGGGAGATAGATGGTCCAGTACAGCAGGTCTCAGCCTTGCCAGTGCTGCAGCTCAGCTCTGTAATACAGCCCCTCATGTTGTGCTGACCCACAGCCATACAGTTATCCCCTCAATACTTCATAGCTGTAATTTTGCTGCTTTTTATGAATCATGATGTAGATATCTACTATTCAAAATATCTGGTATGTGATGTACAGCGCCCCCGCAAGAGATGGAGCCCCACAGGTTGAGAATGGATGGTTTAGCAGGTAAGAGCCCTGGCTGCTCTTCCAAAAGACCCAAGTTTCATTGCTAGCACCCATATGCTAACAAGTGTGAACAACCCTCTGTAACTCCAGTTCTAAGGGATCTGATGCCCTTTTCTGGCCTCCACAGGGACCAGGCATGTGTGCGGTTCATAGACATATATACAGGCAAAACACCCAGACACATTAAAAAGAAAAGAAACCTCACAGATAATCTGTTCAGCTCCATTCAGCAGAGCAGAGTAAGTTGCCTAGGGTCATGCAGCTGGTTCGAGATTAAACAAGGATTCAGCCATGCTCACCTCTGCCTCGAGCCCTCAGCCAACCTGCGGTACCACTGTCTAGTTAATAAAGTATAAGATTTTTTGTTAAGTTTTTACTGACCAACTAGATGGCTCAGGACATAGGAGCTCTCGCCACCAAGTTTGATAAGCCAAGTTTATGGTGGAAGGAGAGAACTTTTGACTCCAGCAAGTTGTACTCTGACCTCCACAGGTACTTTGTGACATGTGTGTGTCTTTCCCCCAAATAAAGAAAAGTGATTTTTAAAACTAAGCCTTCTCTGGGAAATGGTATAGTTAGTTGTCAGAATGCTTGGCTAATGTGTACAAAGCCACAAACCAGGTATGGTAGAACATCTGTAATCCTCGTGTAGGGAACAGAAGGTTCAGAAGTTCACGGGCATGCTCAGCTGCTTAGTAATCCGTCACCAGGCCAGCCTGTGTGTGCAAGACCCCATTTCAAGACAAAACAGTTTTAATTGAGTGTGTAATCCCATTCCATAGCAGGAAGAGTGACACCCAAGATTAACCTAGGCTACATGGAACAAATGTGTCACCAAAATGCCAAAAAGCCTAACAAGAAAAAAAAGAACAAAAAAAAAATCAACTTTATTCAGATTCAACTCACAGTTGTTAAAATTCACCAATTGCATGAGTTTTTAACAAATATATGCCTTTTGTTTTGGGTTATTTGGTTGTTTGGCTATTTGAGATAAGGTTTCCCTGTGTAGCCTTGGCTGTCCTGGAACTCACTCTGTAGACCAGGCGGACCTCGAACTCGCCGAGATCTGCCTGCCTCTGCCTCCCCAGTGTCACTCATGTCCCCTCCATGGTCCTTTACAAACACTGACTGGGTTTTTTCACTACACTATTATCTGTCATGCTGTATCCTGCCTCTCCACGCCGGTGCCCAGGCACTGCTGGCACACCGCTCAGGGCAGGCAGAACGAAGTTCCGAAATAGTGGTCCACTGCTGTGGTTCCCCGTGTGCTGCTGGAGGTTAGGAGTGGGGGTGTGGAGGGTGGGGGGAGTATCCAAGGGCCTTACCTTTCCTTCAGGGTGCCTGGGCTCCAAGCAACAAGGGGAGGTAGAACCCCGGACAACAGAAACCCAGATTTATTTTTAAGAAAATACTAGTAGTGATGTATTATTTTGAAATATACAGTTAATATTTTGGAGTTATTTAAAATTTATACTGAGAAAAATGTATGTATTTTCAGTATTGCTGTAGACAAGCATCTACATAACACTGTTAAATTGATTGTTATTTTATATCAAACAACTTTTATAATACTTATTTTTATTGTTATAATATTTTATAAATTTTAAGGAATTTGACAAAAAAATATTGTAGGTATTGAAGAGGGGGTCTCTGGGAGGAGTTGGGGTACAAAAGGGAAACAAGAATGTGATTTAATTCTATTTACTTAAGATATGTTTTTATTTTTTTATTTTTTGTTGTTTTTCGAGACAGGGTTTCTCTGTGTAGCCCTGACTGTCCTGGAACTCACACTGTAGACCAGGCTGGCCTCGAACTCAGAAATCCGCCTGCCTCTACCTCCCAAGTGCTGGGACTAAAGGCGTGCGCCACCACCGCCCAGAAAGATATGTTTTTAAATGTTAACAAATTTAGACAAATTGAAATCATGTAACTTTTCTCATCATAATGCAATAAAAGTTAAAAAAAATTACTGAAAAAGATTTATTTATTTATCATGTGTAAGTACACTGTAGCTGTCTTCAGATATACCAGAAGAGGGCATCAAATCTCCTTCAGATGGTTGTGAGCCACCATGTGGTTGCTGGGATTTGAATTCAGGCCCTCTGGAAGAGCAGTCAGTGCTCTTAACTGCTGACCCATCTCGCCAGCCCCATGAGCTTTGTTTTAAATGATTTACTTATTTTTATTTTATGTGCATGGTGTTTTACCTGCATGTATGTGTATGTGAGGGTAACATATCCCCTGAAACTGGAGTTTCAGACAGTTGTGAGCTGACATGTGGGTGCTGGGAATTGAACTTAGGTCTTCTAGAAGAACAGCCAGTAAGTGAGCTTCAGTGCTGAGCCATCTTTCCATCCTGTATGTGTTTTGTTAGAGTTTAAAACTTTGTTTGAGGGCTGGAGAGATGGCTCAGTGGTTAAGAGCACCGACTGTTCTTTCGAAAGTCATGAGTTCAAATCCCAGCAACCACATGGTGGCTCACAACCATCCATAATGAGATCTGATGCCCTATTCTGGGGTATCTGAAGACAGTTATAGTGTACTTACATATAATAAATAAATAAATCTAAAAAAAAAAACAAAAAACTTTGTTTGATGGTGGCACTTGCCTTTAATCCCAGCACTTGGGAGGTAGAGGCAGGCGGATTTCTGAGTTCGAGGCCAGCCTGGTCTACAGAGTGAGTTCTAGGGCAGCCAGGCCTATACAGAGAAACCCTGTCTTGAAAAAAAAACAAAAAACAAACTTTGTTTGATAAAAGTTTCTGATGTTTAAAAAAATAATTGATATCTGCTGTTTAGACACACTGTGAAATCTTCTGGCATCTAATTGATGAATCTTTCAGTGGGTCCCAGGGTTGGTCCATTTCCTTTTCTAAGAAAAAAAAAACTCAAAAAAAGCAAGTTAGGAGGTTGGAGAGATATCAGTGCTTAAGGGCACTCCCTCCCCTTGCCAGAGGACCTGGGTTCAGTTTGCAGAACTCACATGGCTACTGACAACCATCTGTAGTTCCCAGAGATCTAACACCCACTTCTGGCCTCTATGGGTACATGTACATGGTATGCTCTCATACACACATGCATACATGCACACACACACATACACACCCTAAATCTTTGAGGGTTAGAGAGATAGCTTAGTGGTTAAGATCACTGGCTACTCTTGCAGAGGATCAGCAGCCACACAGTAGGTTCACAAGCATTTATAACTCCACTTCTATGGGCTATAACATCCACTTCTAGGCTCTGAGGGTCCTGGGCACACAAGTAGTGCATAGACATACATATGGGCAGAACACTTATACACATAAAGTAGATGTAAATAAATCTCTTTTAAAAAGTTCATTGCACGGTTGCGTGGCTTGGTCTTCATATGGAATTTCTAACAGCAGGAGCAGGGGCTGTCTCTGACACTGTTACGTGACTGGGCTGCCTCGTCTAGCCTCAGTAGACAAGCCAGGTCTTACTGCAACTTGATATACCAAGGCTGGTTGATATCCATGGGAGGCCTCCCCATCCCTGAAGGATGCAGGACAGCAGAGGTGGGGTGGGGGAGGACTGGAAGGAGAAGAGGGAAGGGAAACTGGTTGGATGTAAAGAAAAACAAATAAAAAAAATTTTGAAAAGATAAATGTGCTCGGTGTGGGATGCATACCTTTAGTCCCAGCCCTCAATAGGCAGAGGCAGGTGGTGGATCTCTCTGAGTTGGAGGCCAGCCTGGTCCACAAATCCAAGATAGCCAGGGCTCTGTTACACAGATAAACTCTTATCTTGAAAAACAAACAACAACAAGGGTTTTTCTAGAGAAGAAAAAACCGTTTGTTACAGCTAGGTGCCAAGTTGCCCTAATCTTAACACTTAGGAAGCAGAAGCAGGAGGGCCACAGTTTGGGGCGTCAGCCAGGTACAGAATACCCATTTTAAGAAAGATAAGAAAATATGCACAGCCGGGCGTAGTGGCTTTAATCCCAGCACTTGGGAGGCAGAGGCAGGTGGATTTCTGAGTTCGAGGCCAGCCTGGTCTACAGAGTGAGCTCCAGGACAGCCAGGGCTACACAGAGAAACCCTGTCTCGAAAAAAAAAAAAAAAGAAAGAAAATATGCTGCACGAAATATGTTACTTAATATAAGCATTGTGCTTTATACATGACCAATGACTCTAACAAGCATTTAATATTATCTACAGGACTATATTCCATATCTGAAAAACCAAAACCTAAATAACTGAAAAGCAACTTTTTCTTTGTTAAACTAAACATGTGTGAGTGTGTGTGTGAGAGAGAGGGAGAGAGAGAGAGAGAGAGAGAGAGAGAGAGAGAGAGAGAGAGAGAG
>JADRCC010571755.1:5000-12860 GCA_019843855.1 Hylomyscus alleni
AGTTCACTGGCAACATTTGATAGTTTCATTTTTCAGGAAGGCATGTAAGAGATTGAAAGCCTAAAGGACAGAGTCATTATCAATCAAATGTATTAAATTAATATTATCAGGAGTTAGGAGACATCAAGGTCTGTTACTAAATAAGAGGTTTAGATTAGGAGCAATGTTAAGATTCTCTGTGTTGACAGTGCGATCAGGACATTTATATCAATAGCATTTCTTATGTGTATTGTTTGTACTGAATATTTTCCTTTGCCTCTGTTTGTCAGTCTGTCTCTCTCTTTTCTCTCTCTCTCTTCACTTACCCACATCTCAGTTTATTCGATTTATTCATTTTTGACCTGATAGTGTGAGGGGATACAATTTGGTGAGGAAGCTGTCCTGATGGGAGTTTGCAATGGTTGGTCACATTGTGTTTCCATGGAGAAAGTGAAGGAAGATGACTTCTTATGCATTGCCATTTTTCTCCTTTTACTGTTTATTCAGCATGGGACTCTATGGCATAGGATGGTGCCACCCACCTTAGTGACATGTTTTACTTGTTCTGTTAAAGGTTCTTACAGGTATACCACAAAATGTGTCTCATTAATACTGTAGGTACTTATTAACTCAATCAACATAAGAATCAAAACTGGGCACTGAACAAACAGAGCACACACATGCAAATACAAACAGATATACCTATAATACATATACCAACACACATATCACACATACACAGGCCTATGTACATGTGAAAATACATGCACACATGCATAAATACACATAGAGAAATACATACGAATACAGATACCACACAGAAACACAAAAGCACACACACACACACACACACACACACACATCACTCTTTTCTTACCACAGAGGAGCTGCAAATGTGTTAAGCACACATCAAGAATTTAATACATAAGCCAAAATGCGCTTTTCATAAAAATATCAGACCTATTAGCTGAATCATTCTGAGAAATACATATTCTTTTGTAGTTTCTTCATTATTTATTAAATCTTTTGTCTTTGCCAGGAGCAAAAGCATGCCGTGCCAGAATCCTGAGCACTCTGATTGCAGTGTTATCCCTCAGGGACATTTGTGCATTAGAGAGGCAACTGAGCATTAGCAAAAATAAAGTCATTTTATTATCTGTACTGGAGCACAGCACTCCTTCAAATATCAAAGGGGAAGGAAATCTAGATAAGGGAAGGGAAGGAAACAGAGGCATCAACAGAGGGAAAGAAGAAGAAAGGAGGGAACATAAGTAACAGAAAAGGGCAAACTATAATAAGACAATGAGATGTACAATAGATTCCTGTACTAAGCAAAGCAATCTGACTTGGCTGCACAGGAAATGGACAAAGGTCAAGGGCTTCTAGACTTGATATCTGCAATAGCAACATTCATGAGGAATGAAATGAAGAGTTCATAGGAGTAGTTAAACGATGGCCAAGAAGTTGAGTATGGCTGTTTTGGGCTTTTGGAGAGCTAAAGTTGGGAGCCAAGATTATAAGAACCACACATGTCAGTGATCAGAGGAATTTGAGAGAGCACCACCAAGAGACAAGCAGCCAGGTGCCTGACATCTGAGTTCCTCACTAACATAATAGGTTGCTTGCTGTGTATTGGAACTCTACATGCTAGGCTATAAACCTATTTGTTGTGATCTAAAGCAATGGGACTAAAGCTTAGAAAGACTGAAACTAGGTATCCCTGGAACTTATGGTCTTGAGCAAAACTTCTATGTGTGTATGCATGCATGCAGACAAATCTCCCACACATGTAAAATATAAAATTAATTTATTTTCCTTCCACTGGTTTTGTAAGCACTTTCTTTCTCTCTTCTGACCATATTTTTCTGCAGTTTGAAAAAGAAGGATAAGTGATCTGATGGATGTGCCTCAAGAGTTAGTGCCAGTTTCCTTCTTAAGTGTATTTAAACTATTTAAAATTATACATGAGAATATCATAATTTTTGTCTTTCTTCATACTGAAACAGAGATAAAGGCTTCATAAATTTGTCTTCTCTTAATCATCTAGGCCTATTTGAAGCATATTGTTCCATAAATGGGTCAACTTGTTTCATATTAAGATTAATAGTATGGATAGAAAATTGCCAAATGGTATTAGACAACACAGCTCTGACCCAGGATAGAAACCTTGGAAACCAAGCCACACATATACCGTACTCATCCCTAAACAGCTAAACACCAGTCCATAACCATTATCTTCTGCACTCTGCATTCTCCTTTAAACTTAACACAAACTAAGAAAAAAAGAAATATGTTGCCAAACCAATCACATGAGTTGGCCTGCTTCTAGAACTTTCTCTAGGAGATCCAGTTCTTGTAAGGGTGGATAGAGCAGAACAGAAGTCACACCCCTTTCTCTTCCTCCATACTTTTGCTTGCCTTCATGTGTTGATTAAGTAAAAGCAATGGTAGCAGGCTCATTTGTCATAGCAAAATCAGAGTGAAGTTCTTTATGTTGAGCTAAGTGGTCTTCTTTTATTGATAGGTGTACATTTTTAAGTCTTCCTGGAAAAACAAGTAAAGCACTTGCAAGTGAATGCCCTCCTTCCTTCGCCTTGGTTTCTATAAGTCACAACTTTCCTCAGTTTCATTTTTCCAGGCTATTCTTCAAATCTGTAAGAATTAGTAAGATATCTGACTTGTGAATCAGGAATTGACACCAGTTTCCATTGTAAGTGGACTTAACCTAAGCACAAGATTTTTGAGAATCTTTCTTCTTCCAATGTATTGAAGAAAAGGCAGTGACTTGGGTTAATACATCTGTCTTAGTCAGCTAGCCTAATGAAACAAATTCCCTTAAATGATTAAGTAAACAACACAACTCTATTTCTAAGAGTTCTAAACACTGAAAGGTAAAGAACAGGGTGCCTTCATGGTAATGCTCCTTTAAGGACTTTCAAGGTGACAGATGGCTATTGTCCTGCTATACCAACAAATGTAAGAAAAAGTACTGGCAAACTATCTGGGGTATCTTCCATAGGGACACTAATCCCATCCACAAGAGCTCCAGCACATAACCTAATCCCTGGAGCCTTGTCATCTCAGATCATGAAATGGAGGATAAGGATAGCAAGAATCGATGAATTTAGGGGGAGAGACACAGTTAGCCGATGACAGATTGTAAACACATGTCCTTGGTGTAAGAACTTACAAAGCATTATGTGAAGAATCAAGCTGTTGTCTGTGAACCTGCAGACAATGGGTTCTATCTAACCATTTATTTCTATGCTGGAAATTTTGTGAATTATCCCAAAGCTTCAAAGAAACAAGTTCTCCTGATTTATTCTATTTTTTGACGATAATAATGAAAAGGTTTTCGGCTGTCCATGTTCCACAGAGCACATTTCTGGTGACTATAAGCCCTTTTGAATTGCAAGAAGTTTCAATTCTGTGGAACGGATTCTGTTATTTTGTCCTTTTCCAAATGCTTTGATTTGTAAAATGTTGCCTCATCCTTTTTGCTTACAACTTTACAAATTTATGACTTTTTCCACTTTTAGTGCGTGGGTGTGTGCAAACGAGCCTCACACCCTTCTGTTAGGCTTCACACTGTTTCTGCTGTGTTCTTGCTGAGCTGCTAAAACCGACTTGCAAAAAATGTTGCTGCTACTACCTGGGTACCAGGAAAATTTTAATACCTTTTATTGCTTTACTGAACAAAATAATATGTCTGCATGGCTAAATGCTTTACATGTTATTCTTTTAATGTACACCATTAGGTTAGTACGCATACGAATCAGTAGGAAGGCTGTCATTCGAATGATGCTCTAGGCAGCAGGAGACAGGGTACAGTATGGGGCTAAAAAAAATTCAGGTTAAGATAAATAGATTTTTATACTAGCATTCACTCAATTGAGTTCTATCAGTCTGAACTACATTCTTTGTTTTGTTATTTTTTGTGTTTTTCCCTTTTAATAATTTATATAAGATTTATTTAGATAGTTTCTGTACCCATCCTTCATGATGCATAAGCAAAGGAGGCATAGAACAAAGTAAGACATGCAATTGTCATGGAGGACTAATTTGGGAGAAGTCTAAGCCGAAGGGAAGGAGATGCCCGCAAATGATTTCAGAGTTACATGTTCCCAGATACTTTGCTCTGAGAAGAAGATAGTCAACTTAGAAAGTTTCAGCATTTTTTTTCTTCAGAAAATCAAAGAAAACTTAAGGAGAACTGTAGGTAGGATGATGAAAATATTGTCTTCTGTTAAAGTAGGTCAGAGAAAAATCTAGAAATTAGAAATTTTATATCACTGTTGTTAAGAATCTCTGAAAGCAGAAATCCTTCTTTGGGAAGCACAGGAGGTTGTTACAGGATGGATGGATGGGCTGGAGTTGGGGACAAGGTAAGGGGCATTTCAGAGAAAAAGTTTACTTGGATTAATGACACAAATATTTAAACCATGCTTATCATGTCCTAGTATTTTTCCAAGTGATTTTAAGAAGTCACATAATCTTTATATTTCCATGTAAGTATTATATACACATAAAGACAAAATGATATGGATCAATGTGAATTGGAAAATTTGATTGTGATTATTAATGAAGATGGTTTCTATGAACAGATGAGCATAAGGCTAGGTGAAGAAGAAAAGCCTTGACAGTGTCCTGAGAGACCTAGAGCTACTGTCTTTCAGAGAGCATGAGCATGAATATATATGAACAGTGGCCTAGCTCGCTGTGGAAATCCTCCCAAGTCAGGTTATTTTGAAAATCACTGATGAAGAGCTTAGGCTATTGTGAAGGGAGAATCTAAACCACCAACCAAAGAGTCACATGGAGCATCCCATGGCTCCAGCTCCATGTAGCAGAGGATGGCTTTATCGGCATCAGTGAGAGGAGAGGCCCTTGTTCCTCTGGAGATTTGGCGCCCCAGCATAGGGGGATGCTAGAGCAGTGAGGCCAGAGTGGGTGAGTGTGTGGAGGAGCTCCCTCATAGAGGCAAATGGGAGGGGGCAGAAGGGAATGGGATGGTGGGTTGTAGAGGGGTAACCAGAAAGGGGGGATATCATTTGAAATGTAAACGAATAAAATGTTGAATGAAAGGAGGATCTTTAGTTTCAGCACGAAAGACTTGTCCTTCTCACCATCAAGGACTGCAAAGGTTCTGAAAAATCTAGCTCAGGATAAATCATGCAGCAACACAAGGAGTGTAGAAGAATAAAAACACAAGATAACAAACAGTTAAATACAATTAAATGCAGTTAATTTACATATGCATTTATATCAGAAATGAAAGGGTAACTAGGTTTAGTAAAGAACCCAGTGAAAAACATTTCTAACAGAATGGATAAAGTCCATATAGAGGCTTAAAGACAATGTGGAGGAATTAGGACGGTGGCAACAGCAGCAACAACAAAAAATAACAAAAGAAGTACATATGGGAACTGGAAGACAATATTAAAAAACAGAACTTACGAATCCTGACCATAGAAGGAGAACTACATAGAAAAGGTTAAAAAATATGCAATCTTAAAATTATATAAGAATTCTCAAATTTAAGGAAGATAGGGAAGAAGAGGAATTTGGGATGCCACACAAATTTAACAGGAAAATGAATCCCTGGTGTCATATTACAGTTAAGATGCACTGCAATATGTATAGAGCAAGGGATGAAAAAATAAAACCAAAAACAAGTCTTCGTGAATAGGCAAAGCTTCTATAACAAAGGTGAGTTTCCCTACAGAAGCCAGCATGGCAGCGAAGGATGTCTTCCAAACCTTATCAGAATAATTGCAAAGGGAAGAAATCCATGAGCACAAAGCTGGCTCTATAGAAATCATTTGAAAGGACCATACACAGTGAAATGAAAGACAAGCCCTCTGTGTCCACAGGAAAGAATGTTTGCAATGTGGCAGTAAAGAAGTAAACACACATTAGAAAAGTAATGAGTAACACAAAACCAACAAAGGGCAGAAAGCAATACATAACCTTCAGCAATAATTTGAAAGAGTAGTGGCCCCAGTTCTCCAATGAAAAGACACAGCATAAGAACTTGGTTTAAAATATGGTTTGAATACTTGCTGCCTGTCAGAAGCACACAGTACTGATAGAGGCAAACACTGCCAGAGAGTAAAAGGACCAAACACGCACTTAAAGCAATCGAAGCTAGGAAACAGTATGACCTGTGCTAAAATCCCCCTAAAGCAGCAAGTCAGGTCAGGTCACATCGTTTAGGAGAGCAAGTCATATTGAATAGTATATATGTATATAAAAATACATACATACATTCAATAATAATTAGTATAAAAGAGGTCATTAATTTGAGGAAGAGTTATTAGCTGTACATGTAAGAGTATGGAAGGAGAAGAGAGAA
Source organism: Hylomyscus alleni (assembly GCA_019843855.1). Classification (NCBI taxonomy): domain Eukaryota; kingdom Metazoa; phylum Chordata; class Mammalia; order Rodentia; family Muridae; genus Hylomyscus; species Hylomyscus alleni. The sequence goes on from JADRCC010571755.1 coordinate 11,335, forward strand.
GAAGTTATTACCATTTAAAAAATAGATACACCTAACATCAGCAGACAAAATTGCATAAAATACTACTGGATGTAAATGCACAAACTTATTTCAACACAATAATAAGGATTAACTTTAATTCCAAGTTTTCACCAATACACTGGAAATCCAGAACCCCACTCCGTCCTCCAAAAAGAAAAAAGAAAAAAAAAAGGAAAAAAAGCGAATAAACACCACCGTTAAATAAGTTAAATAACACTATAGAGCAAATAGACTTAAGAGACATTTATAGAATATTTCACTCCACCTCTGTAGAATATACATTTTTCTCAGCTACCTATGGAACTTTCTCTAAAACTGACCATATATCAGGGCACAAAGAAAATCTTAACACAGGAAAGTTGCAATTATTTCTTGTATCCTATATCATTACAATGGGATAATAAAACTAGAAATAACAAGAAAAACTGCATAAAGTACGCAATTTCACAGGCACTAAACAACACAGAATTAAAAGATGAAGGAGTCACAAAACTACAGATAACTTCTAGAATTGAATGAGAAACACACACACACGCACACACATGCATGCACACACACATACACACGCGCGCAGGCATGCATGTACATGTACGTGCATGCACACACACATACACACGCGTGCAGGCATGCATGTACACATACGTGCACACACACACACGCACACACATACACACGCACGCAGGCATGCATGCATGCACACACACACACACACTCGTGCACACACACATACACACGCGCGCAGGCATGCATGTACATGTACGTGCATGCACACACACACACACACACACTCATGCACACACACATACACACGCACGCAGGCATGCATGTACACGTACGTGCACACACACACACATGCACACACACATACACACACGCAGGCATGCATGTACACGTACGTGCACACACACACACACGCACACACACATACACACGCACGCAGGCATGCATGTACACGTACGTGCACACACACACACACACACACACACACACACCATAAAAGAACTGTGGGCTACAATATGCGTGATTTCTAGATAGATCGTTAGAGTCATGAGTTCCTATATGAAAAATTAAGTGATTACTTAGTTATATTCCTTAGGTCTTAGAAGAACAAAACAAACAAATTTAAAGAGGTACCTGTGGAGTGGTATGGTAGAAAATGTTTGCTAGCTACTCACCTAATATACAATGAATAAAGAACTTACAAAAATAAATACAAAGGAACTATTTAGATAGTAATACGAACAAATATACTAAAAGAAAGAACAGACAAACCTCACAAAATATACACAAACAGCTAATAAACATATAAATATTAAATATGGCTCATTTTGAAAGAAACAAAATAAAGATATGTCGAGACCTCATATCATCCCTATCAGACTATCTTTAAGAAAAAATATTAAAAACAAATCATTGGGTGGATGTAGGAAAAGGGAAGCCACAGAGACTGTTGGTGAAAGTGTAATCTAGTGAGTCCTCTAGAAAAATCAATACAAAGATTCCCT
>JADRCC010571756.1:0-13455 GCA_019843855.1 Hylomyscus alleni
AACAATAGTATTTAAATTCTACAAGTGAAAGATATAGCTAACTGTGAGTAGGATAATATTTGGATAGTTAAATGAGCATTTTTAATATATTTAAGAGCATGATTGCTAATAAACTAATAACTACAGAGTCAGAACAATAACCACATGGTATTGACACAATCCAGACACATAGACCAATGGAATTAAATAGAAGATTCAATGAAAAGCCTACATATCTAAAGTCATCTGATTCTCCACTCACCAGCTAAAAATACATCAGAAGTAGATTATCTTTAACAAGTGGTACAAGGTACTCAGGCAAACCACATGTAGAATTATGAAACCAGTTGCCTGTATTACTTTGAACAACAATTTATCAACTGAATAAATTTAAAGAATTTAGTAATCTTTAATTTAAAGACCAAAACCTTAACTTAATAAAACATATAAGGGAAACCTATCAAGATAAAGGTAATAGGCCAAGAATTTCTGAGTAGAATGACAGTGGAACAGAATACTGGTGTTGCATCTGATGGAAAGTTTCTGCTAGGCACAGAGAAGAAGCAAAATGAAGAGACAGCAAAGAGACCACAGCCGTCTATGCATCAAGAAATAGAATAAGCAAATAGACTATGTAAGTAACTCAATAAAACAAACAACAAGATATCAATGTAAACCATGAGCTGGCAACTGTGCTAAATAGACACTTTTTTTAAATGAGGAACTATAAAAAGCCAACATCTTTATCCATCAGGAAAATGAATCAAAATGACACTGAGATTCCATCTTAACTCAATCAGAATGGTTGTCACTAAGAAAATAAGTAACAAATGGGACTGAAGTATCTGATCTGAAGCAACTTTTATATATACTGTAAGTGGGAAGGTAAATGAGCTCACCCTTGATGAAAATCAACACATAACATATCGGAAAAGGCAAAACCAGAATCACCATGCAAGCTGGTTACAGAACTTCCAGGAACATTCCCAAATAAACAAAGTCATCATACAACAAAGATGTCTCCTCACGTAGACACGTTTACAATAGCTGACTGACTGGATCCGAATAGGTCTGCATTGAAGGGTCAAAGGATAAAGAAAATGTGGTCCATACTTACAACAGCTGTACTCAAACATGCATCATATAATCATGTAGTTAGCAGAAGAATGAAAGGGTAGTCAATGTCAAGTAAGTTGAGCCAGACACAAATATGAAAATCAGTTATTTCTTCTCATGTATATTGTAGGAGAGAAATGAAAAGAAAGTTTAGCTGTCTCCCGAGTGGCTCTGCCAGAACCTGACAAATACAGATACACAGTCAAATATCGGACTGAGTGTGGAACACCCAATGGAGAACTTAGGGCAAGAACTGAAGGAGCTGAAGGGGTTTGCAACCTCATAGGAAGAACAACAGTCTCAACCAACCAGAACCCTCAGAGCTCCCAAGGACTAAACCAGCAACCAAGGAGTATGCAGGGGGTACCCATGGCTCCAGCTGGATATGTAGCAGAGGATTACCTTATCTGGCATCACTGGAATGAGAGCCCCTTCGTCTTGTGGAGACTTGATGATCCAGTATAGGAGAATGCTAGGGTGCTGAGGCAGGAGTGGGTGGGAGGGTGGGCGAACACACTCATAGAGGTAAGAGGAGGTAGGAGAGGATAGCGGGCTTATGGAGGGAAAACTGGAAATGGTGATAACATTTGAAATGTAAATAAAACAGACAATAAAAAATGAAAAAATATATGTAGATATTTTTAAAAGAAAAGAATTTATACAGTATAAGTGATGAAAGATTCATTGCTATTTATGGATAAACAGGACAGAGATTGGAGTTAGTGTGTTTGTAATCAAAAGCTTATGGTGAATGTATGGACACACAGGTAGGTGAATTGCACCTATTTTACACATCTCTGTAGTTATAGATTTGCAAATTTTAGCAAATACCTACAATTAGTATAACATACTTAGCATCTAATTAAATATATGGGTTTCTAAATATATTTCTAAATATATATATATATTCATATATATTTCTAAATATAAGTTAATTATTTTAATTACCAAAAGATATTCAAATGTCTATGTCCATATACAAAGAAAACATGAATTTGTGCTCAGCATCCCACAGTGTTACAGCTCCCTTCCTCCACATGGAATTCTATCATCCATCGTACCTGCAAATTTCAAAGGTCACTACTTATACACCATCTACTTCTCCTTTTATATAAGACATGGTGCTCATTACAAGATAAATTATAAGTGTGTAGCCCCGGTACCCATGATTAACATCTCTTTGTGTCCTTGATGAAATTTACGAAGAATAATTTTTCATCTACCACACAGAAAACTTTCAAAAGGTTTACATAAACCTAGATTTGTCTAAAGTACTTCTTAAAGTATGCAGCACACTGCTCATGAATTATAAAGATTTATTATCTTTACAGTGGTAGTTGGGCTCAACATCATCTTCATAAATATATAAGCTCTTTGAATAATAGGTTTTTAATTTTGTTTTCATTCTCTGCAGTTAGTTTTCATTCACATGAAAGATGAATTATGCCCATTAATTTTGAAAGAATATCATTAAATGTTTGCAATGAAAGAGGCTATGTATATGAATATCAAGGTGAAATGAACAGAGAGTGATATATCAGGGACCTACAGAAAACCAAATACTACTGTGCTACTAAAGAAACATAGCAATAAAATGACCCTTAATATTTTGCTATACTCATAGATCCGTGCCTTGCTTAGCCACCACCAGACACTCTGTAAGAACAAACACAGAGACCATAAGACTCTGTGCAAAGATTGAGTGACCTTGCAGCACTCAACTCTGAAAGGGATGTCTTCGTTAAATCCTTCCTTGTAGTACTCAAGAAGCCTGTGGAAGATGAAGCATAAGAGTGCAGGAGACAAAGGGAATGGAAGGCAAGCATAAAGTAAAAATCTTTTAAACACGACAGGACTAAGGCATGCACTCATTCACAGAGACTGGCTGACACCATAGGCCCTGCCTGGATCTGCATCAGATGGCATCCTAGAAGTGAAAGGAGGATTGGACTCATGTCCCAATTCTAACTCCGAAGTTATTTCCAACTGATAGACACTTGCAAATGAAAAATTAGTTTTCTCCAAGAGAGTCTCACTGGGGAAATAAACCACTTTTCATTGTAGGCCCTATGCTCAACAGAGAGTAAAAACTGAACTCATTAGCAATGGAGTACTTGGAGGTTCTTTTTCTCATAATGTTAAGTCAGGAAGATTGTTTTGTTTTGTTTTTCATACCTTCTTTAAAAATTACTTTTACTAAAAATTAGTTAATCAATCATATCCCAAATGCTGCCCCCTTCCCAGTCCCACCTCACAGAGTCCCTTCCAAATCCTCCCTTTCCATCACCATTGAGAGGGTATTCCCCCAGTCTGGCATATCAAGTTTCTGTAGGATTAGGTGCATCTTCTCTCACTGAGACAAGACAAGGCAGCCCTATGCTACATATATGCCTGGGGCTTAAGTACTGCCTGTGTATGCTTTTTAGTTGTTGGCTCAGTCTCTGAAAGCTCTCAGAGGTCCAGGTTAGTTGACATTGTTGGTCTTCCCGTGGGGTTTCTATCCCCTTTAGCTCCTTCAATCCTTACTGCAACTCTTCCAAAGGGGTCCTCTGACCTCCATTCATCCAGTGTTTGACTATGAGTATTTCCATGTTTTACTCAGTTGCTGTGTAGAGCCTCTCAGAGGACAATTATGCTAGGCTCCTGTCTACAAGCTTAATGGAGTACCATGCACAGTGCCAGGAACTGGTGCTTGTGCATGGGATTGGTCTCAAGTTGGGTCAGTTATTGGGTGTCAGTTCCTTCAGTCTTTGCTCCATCTTTATCCCTGCCTTTACAAATTTTGGATCCAAAGTTTTGTGTGTGGGTTGGTGTCCTTATTAATCCAGGGGAACCCTGCCTGCCTATAGGAGGTAGCCTTTCCAGATTCCATGTCCCCATTGTTAGGCATCCCTGCTAAAGTCACCTATATTAACTCCTTGGACTTTCTTTCACTCATGTCTCAGGGACTGCCTAGGGATTCCCTATCCCACCCCTCAACACCCAGCAACTGTGTATTTCCATCTATTCTCCTGGCCATCTGGGCCTCTCTCTTGTCTCTTCCAATACTTGATCCTGCCCCCATATTCTGTTCCCCATTCCATTTCCCACCTAAGTTCCTCCCTTCCTCTGCCTTGCTTGACTATTTTGTTCCTGTTCTAAGTGGAATTCAAGCATCCTTCCTTGGGCCTTCCTTTCTTTAACTCTGTGGAGTGTAGAATGGGTATCCTGTACTTTTGGCTAATATCCACTTATCAGTGAGTACATACCATTCATGTCATTTTGGGTCTGGATTACCTCACTTACAATGGTATTTTCTACTTCCATTCACTTGTCTGCAAAATTTATATTCTGTAGTTTATTTACATATGTATTAAAGATATGTACTCTATACCAGTTTTACACAATATACTTATATGTATGCAGCATGTATATGAATATATCCATATACTTCCACCCCACTAAAATGTTCTAATAAGCCAGTCAGTGATGTCTGTGGGAACCGGGGGCCTTTATACTTATTCTTACTTCCTTTTTTTTTTTCCATTAGGTACCTTTCCCTACATATGTTGTTTTTACCATGCTTCTGAGTTTGGTAGCCATGCAGCAGGTTATATGATATGTATTAGATACTTTATATTATTTAGGAGTGAAAATTAATTTCTTTACCTAGGGGAAGGAAGAAGCAATCAGAATGCAAGTCATCAGAACAGAAAAGTGCATGAAAGAGGATTGCATAAATGCCAGACTAGGCATGTTCAAGGCCCCTTTGTTAACTGATCATGGAATCTTGATAATTAGAGTGGAGAATATCTTTTTTCACACACACAATTTCTCAGTTATAAATCTTATTATAGGTAAGTTAACTAATCTTTCCCCTGAGAAAGTGCTAATGTTTACCAAATGTACTTCAGTCAACCTTCTGTGTTCCTGGTATTGTCCATTTCCCTGGAGTTTTGACAAAATTTTGCAATTCTACTATCCTCACTGTGAGATTAATTTTCTCATCTCCTGGCCAATCTTTAAATAATCCTTGCAGTTATTTTCCAACATTTCCTTGTGACTTAAAAACATAAAATAAATGGGGCCTCATGGAACTGAAAAGCTTCTGCTCAGCAAAAGATATCATCACTTGAACAAAGCGACAAGAATGGGAAAGATGTTTAGAACTCTGATAGAGGGCTAATATCCAAAACATATAACAAACTGAAGAAAGCCATAACAAAAGCAAAACAAGACAAACAAAAGAGTAGTAATCAAGAAACAAGTAACCTAATTAAAAAGGAGTTCATATCTAAACAGGCAAGGGCATACAGCAATATGAACACTCAAACATTGCTGCAGGAAGGTAGCCTTGTACAACTACTATGGAAATCCATGTGATAGTTCCACAGGTCGATGAGAATCAATCTGCTTCAAAAGTTATATAACTCTTAATCAAAGGATGCTTTATTTTACTTGCCACAGAGATACTTGCTTAATAAAGTTTCTTGGTGCTCTAGTTATAACAGCAAACAACCTAGATGTACCTCAATATAAGAATGAATAAAGAAAATGTACATTTATACAATGGAAATCTACTCAGCCATTAAAAACATGAAATAAACGAAAGCCTAGAGAATGAGAAAGGGTTTCACCAGTCTCATCTGATAGAGGGCTATATATAGATAGATATAACAAACTCAAAAAACTAGACATCAACAAACAAAAAAAATCCAAATAAAAATGGGGTGTATATCTGAACAGAAATTCTCAAAAGAAGAATTTCAAATGTCTGAGAAAAACTTAAAGAAACGTTCAGTATCCTTGAGGGCACTGGGGAGAGGCTGTGTGAAGGAGGCACTAGGAAGAGAGCAGGACAGTGATATTGGGATATAGAGTGAGTTAATTAATATTAATGAAACATGATTATATCACTATAAGTTGTACATTGGATTATTGAGTAGAAATGATAGCTATATAGATATTTAGACCCAATAGTGAAACTAATATCAGACGTCAACTTAGAGGTGTTTTATCTGTGACATTGCATGAGTAGTTGAGTTGTGGTGAAAACAAACGACAAGAATCCAAACAAGGAGGCACATAGTTGCAGATAGGAAAGCACACATGGAGCAAACCTCATGTTAATTTACACACATCTCATGTTGACAGAGAACGAAGTCCGTGCACACTGGAAAATTCAGAAGCTTTTTTGACAGCTTAGTCTCTTTAATATGAGCCACTTGTTTAAAAAGTAAATGAAATAATTCCTAATAATATGATACATTTATATATTAATGCTTAGTCCAGTTGTCGTCCTAGAGGCTTTATCCAGCAATTCATACAACCACAAATGTAACTAACGAGCTGACAGTCACTGCTGAGGAAATCCAGCATTTGCAAGAACAAGCTTGGAAGGTGCTGGAGGATGCTTGCAAAGATGCTGACTTGCACCATGTCGCTTGTAATATGGTGAAAAAACCTGGCAACATTTACTATCTTTATCAGAGGGAAAGTGGCCAGCTGAAATCTTCATTATTTCTCCAGAGGAATGGGGAGCAGGCTGTCCCCATAACTTCCTTGGTGCCTACAAGCTGCAACATGACATGTTGTGGACTCCATATGAAGACGTAGAGAAGCAAGATGTTAAAATTGGTATGATGAACAAGCTGCTGAGCCAGCCCATGGCCTTGCCTCCATGCACTGAACCTATCTTCCAGGGACTACCTCACTGAGTATGGCTCTGACTAGCAGCCCTCATGACAAAGGCCTGAGTGCTACCCACCTCCTGTCCACATTCTTTCCCTGGGGGTGGGTGAGTAGGGAGCACTATGGGTATTTGGTGAATCATAAACTACTTGGAAGATTATCTTGATGAATGTAAAAAACAAAACAAACAAACAAACAAAAAACAAACCAGAGACTCACAGCCAAACATGAGTTAGAACTGAGGAATTCTTCTGAAAAGGCAGGATTACAGGAGCCAGAGGAGTCAAGGACACCACAATAAAACACATAAAATCAACTAACCTGGACTAATAGGATCACTTGAGACTGAACTAACAACCAGGAAGTGTGCATGAGTCTGCCATAGGTTCTCTGCATATATGTCATAGTTGTGTTGTTTAGGCATCTTTTGAAACTCCTAACAGTTGGAGCATGGGTTGCTTTTGGGACCGATATCCTCCTACTTGATTGCCTGTTCCAGCTTTAATATGAAGGAATATGCCTAAGAAATTAAGGAGAGCCGGGCAGTGGTGGCATACGCCTTTAATCCCAGCACTTGGGAGGCAGAGACAGGCGGAATTCTTAATTCGAGGCCAGCCTGGTCTACAGAGTGAGTTCCAGGACAGCCAAGGCTACACAAAGAAACTCTGTCTTGAAAAACCAAAAAGAAAAAAAGAAAAAAAGGAAAAAAAAGAAACCAAGGAGAGATTAATGAGGTGGGGAGGGACTGAGTGGAGAGGAGGGAGGGGAATACTATATATGAGATATAATATATGAGAGAATGAATTTTAAAATTTTCCTAAAAACGAAAGAAATATAAGTAAACATTGTGGTACAGGAACTATGTAGATAAAATAAAACTATAAACAGAATGTATATGATTTCAGGGACCCAGCTGTCTATTCATCTCAGTCAATATGACAGACTTGAGTGTACTCGTGCCAGAGCTGAGCTACAGGCTAAATACCACAGGTGAGCTCAGCCATCCCATATATGATAGAAGAATCATTCAGGCAATTGTGATTTTATGAAATATGTACTACCTCCTAATTAAGCTATCAATTTTAAGATTGATTAAAAGCAAAGCATGTCATGTATACAAAGCAAAAATATGAAAAATTATGCAATTAGTTATGAGCATGTTTGTTTTTTCTGAGGAAGAATATAATTACTATAAGGAAGGATATTTATCGTTGAAATGTGTTCTAGTTAAGCTTCATAGCTACTCCTAATCTGGTAACATGTAGCACCAAATGTTACAAAGTGTAAATGTTATGCTGATATATATGTATAATTCAGTTCAAATAATAATGTTACTCTAATGAAAGAACTGAGATTTGAAAATCATAATTGAATCTTATTTCTTTATTCTGGTGGAATTTTTTTATGTGGTTAGTTTGGAGGGTTTTTTGCTGTGTTATATGATTTTCAGCAGTTCATAAACTCAGCAATGGTGTTGGTCACCCCTCTCTGCTGGGGTGACACTAGTGCTGATGCCTGTCCTGTTGGTGAGGTTGGACTCAGGAGCTGATGCACAAGTGAACACAGAGTGGATGGTCTTGTTGTCAGAAGGCTTCTAGGAAAAGGAGAAGGCTGAAAAAAATATGAAGGAAGGAATGTAAGCTTTCACTTGTGTAAGAAAATAAGGAAAAAAAGCAGGATGCATATTTGTAGGAGTTCAGATAAATCACAGTGTTACAGATGAGGGAAGTGTACAGGAGAATGAAGATGTGTATCAATTCCCACAATTACTTTCAAAGATGAAGGGTCAGTAATAGCCTGAATTAATCTGTCAAATTATGTCAAGGAGATGAACAGAAGATGAATCATGAAAAGTCAAGGAAAATGTTACTCACCAGGTCTGTCATTGGTCATGGGAAATTGCTGTGGTGAATATTCTCTAGGCTTATCTATGACAACTAAATTCTTGGAGGTTGTGTTTTCTTTCCTCTTCTATGTATTTAAGAGAAGCTACTATCATGACTCATCCATGATTACTGTAATCATCCATCACATACTTTAAGATGATCAAAAAGCATAAAATTTAAAACAAAAATAACCAACATTATGGTATCAGTATTTGAAAATTCAAATTATTATGAAGTCATTCATTACTGCAGGGTTTCACAGAATCATCGCATCACCAAATTGATATTTTACAATTATATTCAACTTCAGACCATAGTTTTCACCAAGAACTATGATAATCAGTGCTATTGTCCTATTTTGTTCTGATAAATGATCAAGTCATATTTTAAAAAATAATGCCCATTTTGATGTTTCTAATTTTTAACATCAGTAAATTATTGTTTTTATCACTTCAAAATATTATAATGAATTAAGAAAACTTGATTTATGACAAATATATATGTATGGCCTAGACTATGGAAAGTTACTACATCCTGTTTCCTGTTCTTATTTGAGTAATATATTCTCAGTTAAGTTTTTTGGGGGAGGTCATCTTTCTTAGCAAAAACTATGTATAGTTATTGAACATGGAAGTTAATGATATTTAAATCTATCTCATGGATTTATATTACATCCAGTTCATATATTAATGCTACATTCTTAGCTGTTTACAGTGAACAGGGATCATAAAATATTTATTGTATCAAAAGTATACATATCTTCTCATTCACTTTGTGTGACCTTGTACTTCTTTGGTTTTTCTTTTTAGCCACTGGAGTTGAAGTAAGGATGATTCAACTATTTTTAAAAATTCTTTTATAAATATATTAATTCATCTGATAACATTTGTAATGTAAGGAAAAACTTTAAATTTTGATTTGATATCTTGACTCTCATTGGAGATAAATATTTTTGTTGTATCTGTATATGTATAAGGTATGAGCAAATGAATCCTGAAGGACCCATATATTCATGCTCTGGTAATAGGAAAGAATAAAACTAGAAACTCTTGGTCAATGTAATTTATGTCATAATTCTTTTTTATTTAAAAATTATTTAAAATTACATGTGTGTGCTTTTTTGTCAGGATGAACATTTTCCCTCAAAACTGGAATTAGGTATTGTGAGTTGCCTGCTTTGGGTCTGAGAAAAAAATTAGGTCCTCTGCAAGAACAGCCAGTGCTCTTAACCACTGAGCCACCTTTGCAGTCTCCCAATAAAATATCTTTCCAGCACATGTTATAATGGAAACTTAGTTCTACAATAAGAGGACCTACTACTTATTTAAGAATCAAGTGGCTCATTCATCCCCAACTCTCATCTTCCTTATTGCTCTCATTTGTTCCTTTGTTTTCAATACAATTTGATATCTACTTTCACTTTATATGTGTCTATATACATGGACATATGTGGTTATATAAAATCTTAGAACAAAAGAAAAATGGGAGAAAACTGATATTTGCCTTTTTGAGATTGGATAAACTCAGTATGATCTGTCTTATGTCTTTTCCTGCAAAAGGCATAAGTATACTACTTCATGTGGAAGGAAAAAATCTATTGTGTAAATATATCACACTTTTTAAAAATTTGTTTTTATTTAGGAATACATATGTCAGTTTAATAATGTAGATATTGAGAATAAAGCTGCAAAAATCAATGAAGTTTCAGAATCTGTGTAATATGTTAAAAACTATTTATAAATGTGCATACAGTGTTCTAATTTAATCTATTATAAAACAACTTTAAAAGCATAAAGAAATGGCATTTTAGGCATAAAGATAGTATCTTAAAATAAAATGTTAAGAAACTATATTTATCTTGCTTCTGGTTTCCTGGGACCTGGGATGGCTTTCTTATGCAAAAGGCAGGGTTATAAATGTGGCCCAACCTCACATTTGTCTTCATACACTGTTCTCTCTCAGAAAAACAAAATACTAAAATAACTTAGAAAAAAGGAAGTTTTTACAAATGCTTTCTATTTGTCACTTTCCTTTAAGAAAACACTACTGTTTGTTGATCACATATAAATAATTTAGTATACATCCTGACTTATGGATATTCAATCATGTGTACCCAGTGGGTAGTAAGGTCCCTGAAATTGCATGACATGACACCGTGACTCTTTGTTTAAAAACTTATCATAAGTGGTTCTGGACATAAGATAGGCACTGATAATAACTGAAATTATACAGTATACTTCTGCTAAAATATCATCTTTTCTTATGTGAATGCATACAGATATTTTGTCAACAGAACATAGAAACCAATGGTTCTAAGGCTCTTTTCTCTATCCCTTTTAGTCAAGCAGGGAATAACATCTGTACAGCTCTCCATCTTCCTCTGAAGACACTTTGTCCTCTGAAAGTGCATTAAAGGTTATGAAGACGCCTATATCTTCTCATTGGTATAGCATTTACTTAATGCTATACCAGACAGTACTTAACAGCATCTTTATTTATCCTACTTTAATTTCATTCCAAGAGTGATATCATCAATAGCCCCTTCTCTCCATTCATTTGTGGAAGCAATGCTTTTGATATGTAGTACAATGTTTCCACAGCACATTTCTACCTATGTTAATCATGAGTATACTAATGTTGGGAATCCTGGAAGTATTAAAACAGAGCAGTGTCATCATTAATACCTGTCAATTACATAATATTAGCTTGCTCTATCTCTGGTAAGGCTGTCTTTCATCTCATCTCCTTAGGTAGTTTTTGGGGGTTGTGCACAGTGTTCTGCAATTACCACAAACACTAGTGTTCTGCAATTACCACAAACACTAAACACAGACGTACAGGGACACACTCACATTTACATCCAAAATCTTCATTCACTACACATTTTAGGATTCACAATATGTAGGCCACACCTAAGAAAATGTTAAACTCAGGAAGGATGAATATCTAATTAAATTTGAAATTATAATGCTTTATTTAAATACTTTTCATTTTGAAATAGACAAGTAGATATTTATTTTATACTTTGGTGTTATTACAACATTTTATTTATTCATTTTTTTAAATAGTTGCATCTTGCCTATTGGAAACTTTTCTAAACAGAAAGACCAAAACCCCACTATTTGTTCAGCACAGAGAACTGGTTTCCCAGAAGCCCCAATCTGGCACTGAAAAACCCAAAGGTTCCTCAAGAGATGCTGAATGATCTCCCATCTGTGTTGAAATTCAAAAGAAGAGGCTTCACATACCAGCAAAGGAATTGATTTTTAAAGATGAATCTTTTGGGTTTGGTGTTAAGGCTCAGCTGATAAAGGCACTAGCCACCTAGTCTAATGAGTTAAATTTAATCTCCAGGACCCACAGAGTGACAGAAGAGTATTACTAGTTACCTTCAGTTGTCCCATTATATCCACATGCATAGCATTGTACACATCCACACCCATATACCTACATAATGAATATACAGTTATAATAAATTTACATACTACGTTTTCATCACTGACTCAGGTTTCCATGTTTGTTTTATCACTTCATCATGTGATCCCTCTATGTTCATTTTGTGGAAATTTAAGTGCCAAGCTTAAATGACAACAAAGGAAAACAAACACAAAGCTGAGTCTAGGCACTGGCTAACACACACACACACACACACACACACACACACACACACACACAGAAATTTGGAATCAGCAGAGTCAGGTGAAGATACAACATTGTGGAGCACAGACTAGATTCAGAGCTTTAGCTGACCTCTGTTGATAAACACCATGCCAAACACATTGCAACATTGTTTCATGCATAACATATTGCATGTTATGGTACAGTATACTCTCAGAACTGTGTAATATCTCTGCAGTCAAATTTATTCCCCACAGAGTTGGAAAACTCCTGCTTATGGCCCTTGAGTTCTCAGAGGTGTAATTACATATTGGGAGGTAATTCATTTGGTTAAATACCTTTGCTCACAAATGTGCTAATTTTGTTGCTAAACTTTAGAAGTGTTATATTATATGAACTATTACTGACACACTCTTACAGGTTGACTACTTTAACATATTCATTTCAATTAATTTTGCTTTTTTATTACAATTATAAACCAAATAATATTATGCTATATTAATCAGTCAGAGTCAAAAATTTAAATAGTATCACTTATTTCTTATAAACAGATTTTAGTAAAAGAAATTTTATTATTCTTTCAATATGTATCTCACAACCTATAATTACTTACCTAATTTATTTAAACTCATTTGACCTATAACTCTAAATTATCTTAGAATATAAAATGATGCTCATTCACTTAATATAAGAAAACTTACTGCTTGCATTGAGTAAATGACTATTATACTATTGACGTAAGATTGCCTGATACATATTTATCTCTGGGTAACTAGGAAAGTTTCTTTGTGTGCTTATAAAGATTACTCTATGTTTAAGGTTTCTTCATTCTCTTCCATAGAATTTCAGTTCATAGTATCTACCCATACAAGTGCCTCACAATGCCTGAAATTCAGCTCTAGATTATCTAAAGTCCTCTTCTTATCAGTACAAACAACCAATACACAAATAGCATACACTCTCAAGGACACACACACACACACACACATTATAATTATAATTATAATTATAGAACAAAAGAAAACAATCCAGAACTAAGGCTTATTGTCACAAAGAAAGACAACATTTAATTTTTAAATTTATTTTTATAAGTTAAAAGACTTCCTGTTTTAAACTTTTTTCATTACATTATTTATTTACACTCCAAATTTTGTCCCCACTCCTGGTACCCTCTCCCAGAATTTGT
>JADRCC010571757.1:0-15467 GCA_019843855.1 Hylomyscus alleni
CTCTGGCACAAACTTGGAATTTAGAACCATTTGGCAATAGAGGATACCTGTGGAGTATATCACTTTCCTTTGTGCTGGAAAGCAAGAAGGGTGTTTATGGGCTCCTCTCTGGGGTTTGAACTTCATCCCGTTCATTCTTCTGACATCTCTTTCCTCACTCATGTGTTCCTGTCTTGGCTCTCAGCCTGTAAGTATTCATTTTCACACTAATGTGGGATCCCCACGTTGGAGTCTTTGCTATCCATGGCTGTTTTCTAAGTAGCATCCCCTCTGACTGGTGATTGCCATGGGTCAGAAAAGGCCACAACACTTACTGGGAAGAATTATGCTGGGAGAGGCAGGCAGCGAGCTGGAGAACTTCTTGAAAGGACTCTTTTGTTTTTTTCTCTTTTTAGTGGAAAGCTCTCCGGGGAGCCTAAAGAATGAAGATGTTTCTAATAGCCTTGAGGACTCGGTGGGCAAGGACAAGAGTCAAGGAGCCATAGACCAGCTCTCTTTCATTTTGTCCCCCCAGCACCAGATTTCTCAGAAGCTCTACATTCCTCGAAGTACAGCCACAGCTGTCTTGGGAGCTGCTGCACGGTTAGCCACATCCAGGAGCCTCCTGCACTGGTACCCCAGTGTGAAAGGAAGGAAGCTTGAGGGACAAGAGGCAGAGGGAGATGGAGTGAAGTAACGGTTGGGTAGGGGTGCCTTGGTCTTTCTGTGTGAGCAAGTGCTAGCTTTGTTTTGCTAACTGACCACTTTGATGTGTAAGTATTGATATTTTATGTTAATTCTTATTTTTGTTCATGACTTTTCTTCATTCTGAATGGCTTGGTTTACCTTTGTTTTAATGAAGTACTTTAGAGCAGTTAGTGTATATGTTTCTGTGAGTGTTTTGCTTGTACATATCATGACTGATAAATGAAAATTGAAAAACCTAATGTTTTGTGATCTATATTTAACAAGACAAAAAGTACTTTCACACAAAATGACCTCTCCAGGCCTCCAGGCAAGAATTCTGCTACAAGCCTGGCCACAGCATCCTGACTCCAAATTCAGAACCACATGGCCTAAGCTGCCAGGTTCTCCTGCTTGATAACCCCCTCCTTGATTTTCCTTTGCCTAAACTTTCCATTGTTCTTTTAAATCTAGGAAATCCTAGGGCCTTCTTAGTTCCTTGGCGGGGTGGGGCTTGCCTAAGAGAGCACCACTCCCTTTATTCCACTTAGCATGAGGCTTTTCTTAAATTTTTCTCCTTGAACACTGGGACCTCTGTCTTCTACATCACATTTCCGGTGCTCCTTTTCTCCTCAAACTGTACATTTTGTATTTCTCCTTGACCCACTTGTTCCTTTTCACTGTAGATCTGCATAAGAGTGATCACTAATAAAACCACACCAAGCAATCTATACTATGTTGTCTTAAAAACTCTTTCATTTGGCTTCAGGCAAATTCTTGGGACAGAGCAAAAAGCTGTCACATTTTTTACCCAACTATAACAAGAATGGTTTCTAAGCCAGCCAGTAATATTCTTTCCCTCTGAACCACCTGAGCTGGGCCTGTGTGGTTCACAACACCCTCAGCCACTGTCTTCTGTGTTCCTACTAGGATGGCCCATTAAACCCCACTTAGAGTGTTAACTGCTTTTCTAAATCAAAGTCTTCCATACTCTATCAGCAAATAGCTTGGTCAGGCCAATCATGGCAATACAATCGTGGCACCAACTTCCGCCTTTGTTACTATTCTGTGACTGAAGACACACCATGAGGAGGCAGCTCTTACTTGAGGGCTTGCTTTCAGTTTCAGAGGCTTAGTCAGTCCATCATCGTGCAGCAGGAAACAGAGCAGTGACAGACATACTGGGCCTGCTGTGGGCTTTTGAAACCCCAAAGCCCACCTCCAGCAGCACATTTCCTCCAACAAGGCCACACCTCCTAATCCTTCTCAAACAGTTCTACTCCCTGGTGATTTAAGTACTCAAATATATGAGCCCGTGTGGGCCATTCTCATTCAAACCACCAGAGTTTAGTCCTTGAAAACTGCAAATGTGGGCAGTATTCTCCACATCCTGAGCGAGCTGTTCTGAATTTGGGACAGGGTAAATCTTACAATGACATAGAAACATTCTGTCATATGGGGAAGTCTGAATGAAAGTCAACAATTAGTCAGTGAAACTTCCCCTCTGTATTAGCAACCAGCTTCCAGAAAGAAGGGTATGTTTTAAGTTTGACAGGTTTATAAGCTGAAATCTACTACTGCTATAACTTGCAAGCTAGAATTAACTGTGCTAAAACTTTGTAGTTACTCATCCTTTTGAAAATGGACAGCTAGACCCTTAGTACCAGGTCAAATTGGTGAATATCAGCACACTTTGAAAGAAGCCCATGGAGAAATTAGTAGTTAACATGAGTTAGGGCAAAGAATAGACCTTTAAAAGGGTGTGTCTTTTGACTACTGGGCCTTGGCTAGAGCAGTCATGTGTCAGTCTCTTCACCTACTTGTCCCCAAGCATGGGTTTTACTAAGTAGTTAAATAAATAGCTAGAGAAGCAAACTCAAGCAAGTAGGTTTCTGTATATGACCAGGGACAATAAGAACATATATAAAACAAAGCTTGGTGTGGTGGCACATGTCTACAATCCTAACACTTGGGAAGCTGGCCAACCACAGCAAGACTCTTGTCTCTGTAACCAAGTAGGTAGAGGGGAGAAAGGGAAGACAACAAAGAAGTCTACAGAAGATGAGAATGCCCTGTGGTTTACATTAAACTGCATTTTATTGTCAACAGATGGGTTGGCATATATATGGAAAACATTGTGATATTAAAGAGCTTTGATTAGCAGAATTGGAAGTCCTAATGAGATGACTAGGAAGTAGAAACAGGTAGATGAGAAGGAACACATAAGAGGAGGAAATTCCTAGTTCTTGACTCCTCAGAGATGCAAGCAGAGTGGCTTTTACTAATAGTCAAGGCTACCCCTCTTCCATCTAAAGATGCTCTGTGTGGTTTTAAGAGATGAGCTATGTCAGCATCAGTCGCCTTTTCTCTCAACTTCACACATCTGAGATGTCTGTGTTCTCCTTAAGGCATGGAGATGACTAGAAATGTCTGTCGATATTTACTTTGTCTAACCTAGAGATGTATGTTTGTCTAGGAAGACCCCTGGGTGAGGAAATGTGAAGTCGGCAAGACTGGCTTCTCTAGAGTTGTGTGGCTTAAATGCCTGTATCTTGTAACTTCTAGCTCAGTGCCTTTCCAGAGCTAAAGCTTGCAAGTCCCTTTCGTGAACTTTAAATGATCCATGCTAGAAGACACAGGTATAGTAGATGAGTGCAGAAGAGTGTATCTTTGATAGACAGAGAAAACCTTTGAAATGTATAGGTGACCAGAACCAGTTTACAAAAACCTCACATTTTTGAGCATAGATAATTTAAGTAATTTAAGCCAATTGCACAGTCAAAGTATCTCAAAGAAATGGGAAACCAACACCTCACAGAGAAATCTTTCTAGAGCTGTCTGTCAGCATTTGTCTTTTCTAACACTTTATGTCTTAATTAAACTCCAGTGTATTGGCATGAGAGGCATGGACTCTCATTCATAATCAGGCATCATCCCCAACTCACTGAAAACAGGTCCTTTCCCACATCTCAGATCCCAACGTTTGTCATTTACCAACCAAAACGTGTAGCTGTGACGCTAGATCTGTTCATATACTTCCACTCCAGCATCATTCCTAACGTGTCATTCGTCCTGTTGACTCACCAATCAGCCTGACAAGGTTTTGATACTGTTGGGTTACCTGAACCATGTACACAGAAAACATGAACCATTGACATAAGAACTTCTGTAATATTTAGTAACATAAGTAACACGTGCCTCTTTCTATGTGAAACTAAATTCTTGTTATATCAAATTCATCTGAGACGCTTTCTAAGCCTTAAGTGGTAGGGCAGTACCTATAATCACAAAGAGTTCAAAACTAGCCTAGGCTACATGGTGAGCTCAAGTTGAGCCTGAGCCACTTGGTGAGACCTTGTCTTATGACAACAATGACATCTTTCTATTTGATGTAAATCTTGCTTTCTGTTAAATACTTTTAATCTATGGAAAATGGATCTGTTTTCAACTTCAGTTACATAGAAGACTGTATGATAAGGAAGATTAACTTAATCTTTGGAGCTTATTATAGCATTTTATTTAAATATTTATGGAATTTGTGTTTGTTTCATCAAAAGTGTCTAGATGCTTATGTTTTTGTATTGATTCTGTAGGGATGAAATACTGACTTGAACATGTGACCAGATAACTTAGTTGAGTAAATACAGAGTTTGTGTAGTTAGAAAGTAGACTTGAGGGCTGGAGAGATGGCTCAGCAGGTAAGAGCACTGACTGCTCTTCCAGAGGTCCTGAGTTCAAATCCCAGCAACCACATGGTGGCTCACAACCACCCATAATGCTGTAATGGGATCCAATGCTCTCTTCTGGTGTATCTGAAGACAGCTACAGTGTACTTACATATAATAAATTTAAAAAATCTAAAATAAAAAAAAAAAGAAAGTAGACTTGGCCTTCTCATCTAAACTGCTTGTCCTCATTTTTGGCATGACCTTTGTGCAACCTTTGTTGTACTGTAGTCTTACCCCATGAACTGGGAACTCCTTTGCTGTTAGCACACTTAAGTTCCTGGTAGCTGTTGACAGACGAGTCTTTCACTTATGGCAGTGTGTCAAGACCCTGTAAGTAATCATCAAGGCTTTAAAAGTCCCCCTGGATGCCATCCTACAAACAAGCAAGCTTAGAGCTGCCATTCTTTCTTGGCTCCACATTGATCCCACATTCCAGTTATACCTGGAACAAATTGTTTCCAGATGGTCTCAAATTCCAAAACTTTTCCCTCATCTGTCATCCCAGTGAACCAGAAAGTAGAAGCTGAAGCCTAGGTTCCTCTCACTTCTTACTAGAACAAATTACTCTCTGACAAGGCTTTTTTTCCCTTCCTACAGTGTGGTCTCTAGTGGAAGCTCTTTTATCATGCTACACATATAAAAGCAATAGAATAAGCTTGTGTATGCCATTTCAAACATTAAGAGGCAAAGAAAAGCCAATGGAAAATTACCTGCTCCCCAGGATACCTTCTTCTCCCGGATACCTGTGTTTCCCTGACAGTGGTGAAAACTTAATCATTTACAACGTGGGCCAGAGTCAGAAGTAAAAAAATAAAATAATAAAATAAAGGGGGGCTGGAAAGATAGCTCAGAGGTTAAGAGCACTGACTGCTCTTCCAGAGGTCCTGAGTTCAGTTTCCAGCAACCACATGGTGGCTCATAACCATCTGTAGTGGGATCCAATGCCCTCTTCTGGTGTGTCTGAAGACAGTGACAGTGTACTCATATAAATAAATTTAAAAATTTCAACAACAACAACAAAGAAGTAGAAAAGTGGACTCAAGTGTAGCTGAGTGTGGAGCGTTTGCCTGATGTGGCAGCGCTCTGCTTTCTGTCCCGAGCACTGCAGAGTATGGAAATAGATTGTTTTACCATCACAGCGTGAAAGATTGAGAGCGGGTGTGTGGCATGTGTGAGTGAGATTAACAGGTAAGATCTTTTATACTTCACACTCCTGACTGACAGCAGAGCAGTATGCCACAAACATCAGGTTTCTCAATAAGATCCCCACATAAAACTGGGAGATGTGTCAGAAGTACCAGAAGCAACGCAATAGGAGTCCCAAAAGATCCTAACTACCATATTCAAAGACAGCGAAATGATCAGATGGCTGATGATCGTTAGTGTTTCTTGTGAAGATGATCAGTGACCCTCTTGAGGTTTAATGAACTCAAAGACAGTGGAGAGATCGATGACTGACGATCGTTAATGTTTCTTGTGATCAGTGATCAGTGACCCTTCCGAGGGTAAAGCATTGAAGAGGAATTTAGTCCAGGGTCTGGAAAAGTCAGTAAAATGGGTGAGAAAATATAAACATGGATTAAAAAAAAGTCAACGGCATGGAAGAAAGTTCTGCAAAGAAGTTAAGATTGCCATTGTGCAGGGGCAGGAGTGGGTGAGGCAGGGGTGTGTGTTGACAAATAGAAATATTGAAGAAAGGCTCAGTGAACTAACTTAAAAATACAATGTAAACATCACCAATGGTCTCAACCAACTGAAGACAGAAGAACAGAAATTAAAAAAAAAAAAAAAAAAAAAGAATAGCATGGACGGACAAGGCCAAGGAAATGCATTGTGGGAATGACAGGCCCTGGGTGTGAAGAAATCACACCTAAAAACTTGGAGCAGAACAAGGGCCTGGGGCAAGAGTTAAAATCATACCAAGCAATCCATTCAGGGAAACTATAGCAGAAAACTACCAAATATAGAAAAAATATGTCATCTAAATTTCAGAGGCATTTAGCACTGCAAACAGATGTGAGCAGAGCCACCTCTCCATGGTCAAGCAGGGAAAACTATTAAAAGCTATAAAGGGAACTCACCTACAAATTCGAACACATCAGAATTGCTTTAGATCTCATCACAAGTTTAAAACCTTGGAAATCGTGGGATGATATGTTTCAAGCCCTCAAAGAAAATGACTATGATAACTATCAACCAAGCATGTAAGATCCATCAAATCTATCTTTTACAACTGACAGAGAGTGGCTGGAAATATGGACCAGTGTTTAAAAACACTTTCTGCTTTCAGCCCACATGGCAGCTCTCAACTGCCTATAAATCAGGACCAGGCTTCCAGGGGGATCCTGGACAAAGGTGGTGTATTTCCACAAACACGTAAATACATCTTTTAAAAATGTATTTTTTAGTGTATTTGTGCATGGGTATGTGCATGCAAGTTCAGGTTCCCAAGGAAGCAGATGTCGTGGATTTGGCATTCTAGGTAGTTGTGAGTCACCTGTACGGATGCTGGGAGATGAACCTGGGTCCTCTGGAAGAACACTATGAGCTTGTGACCACTGAGCCATCCCTGTAGCTAATAAATAAATTAAATGATAGAGAAATAGTACACTTCCAAACAAGGAAAGCTGGAGGCAGTTCATGACCACCACACTTGTATGGCAGAGGTGCTATTTTTGTGATGCTATGATTTAGCAATCACATGCTATATAGCCTCTCATAGTCTCTCCTCATGGTTCCAAGCTCCAATTTCTTTGCATGACCCACTTCAGTCCTGCACCATCACCTGCAACTGAATCTGTTCTGTCACCAGTGGCCTTCCTTAGCCTCTCACAGTACCAAGTTTCAGCTGCTCTCCATGACCACTTCATACTTTCAAAACTGTCACCATCTGGGTGACTCTTGACATATCACCAAGTCCAGCTGCAGCATGGGGTACAATCATGACTATCTCTGGAATACAACTTCTGAGATATCAGATCTTTTGGGTTCAGAGTCCATCTTAAAGAACCTGACCTAAGGTTGACCTCAAGTAAACTAACAGACCAGTACCTAGCACCAGTTTCCAGGTTATTCCCCCAAAAATCTGCACCTCTAGGTTACAAGCCTGCCCTTGACACTTCACTTCCTGGCAACCACTAATCAGGTAAAATGCAGAAGTTAAGTTTATGGTTTAGTTCCCAGCACTCACCAATTATATTGTAGGCTATAATGGCCCTCCAATCACATGTGTACCAGGCTAGATAACCCCTTCTTGCCTCTATAAATGTTTACCTAAAACTAGGCTAAGGGCTCCACCTTCCTGCTGTGTTAGTGTTGGTGGGGTGCCCAAGCTTAAGCTTCAATAAAGAGACCCTAATTCAATTGCATCGGATTTGGATCTTTGGTGGTCTTTTGGGGGGGGGGGGGTTCATGAACATTTCCTGGCACAACACTTCTGTGTGCTCTCAGAAAACACTTCTCAGAAGATTTCACCTCAATGATGCTGGGCTCTTCTTAATCACCACTAATTTCTTAGCTCTAGCTCACCAGCATCAATTGTCCCAGAAATCTCTTCTATTCCGAACTCTTAAACCAGAGCCACATGACTGGAGCTGCTTGCTGGGGCTTAAACATGTTCTCCCTTATTCTATTACCAGCTTTCTGTTTTCCAACTCCCTCACTGCCTAGCTTGGCTGTCCTAGAACTTGCTCTCTTGATTGACCTTGAATTCAGAGATCTGCATGGCTCTGTCTCCTCAATGCTGGGATTAAAGGCTCATACTACAATACCTGGATATAAACTTTTCTCTACTTGGAACTTGTTCTGTCCCAAGATGACCGTGAACTCAGGGAACCACCATGCCTGGGCCTAAACTTTTCATGGCCACTGTTCCTCAAGATCTGGATCAAAAGCCTGTGTCTTTCACCCTCAAGATCTGGATTGGGGGGGGGGGAAGGGCAAAAAAAATATATCTGAATCACAGTGTGCCCTCCATTTCTGGATTGTTGCGCATTCCAAATTTAAAGTCCAAACTCTTCTTTGTTCAACTGCAAACACAAACAATAAGCTTAGGTGGGTGGGATCTTGCCCTGAGATCACCACTCCCGTAATCTCTATATCCTTGAACATAGGATTCAGCTCCATTTTATTTCCTGCTACCCCTTTATTATTACCTGAACGATACAGCTTATGTTTCTCCTGTTTAAACTTGCTACACTTGTTCAAAATGCTCTTCAGGAGATTTAACCAGAGAACAAAATCTCTGTTGGGCTTTTTTTGAGACTTCTTTTGTCAATGCAATTAATATAAATCCCTTAACCTCAGGTAGACTCTTCAGACAAGGGCAAAAAGCAGCCACATTCTTTACCAAAATATAACAAAAAACAGTCTCTAGGCCACATACTGAAATTCTTCTCCACTGAAACCTCTTGGGCCAGGTCTCCACAGTTCAAATCACTCTCAGCAACAAAGTCTTTCATATTCCTACTAGGTTAGCCCATTAAGTCCCACTTAAAGCATTCCACTGCTTTACAAATCCAAAGTCCCCAAATCCACATTCTTCCAAACAAAAACATGGTCAGGCCTATAACAGCAATACCCCAGTCCCTTGGTACTAACTTCTGTCTTAGGATGCTACTGTTATGAACAGACACCATGACCAAAGCAACTCTTATAAGGATAATATTTAATAGGGTCTGGCTTATAGGTTCAGAAGTCCAGTCCATTATCATCAAGGTGGGAACATGGCAGCATCCAGGCAGGCATGGTGCAGGCAAGGCTGAGAGTTACATCTTTCATCTGAAGGCTGCTAGAAGACGACTGGCTTCTAGGCAGCTCGGATGAGAGTCTTAAAGCCCACACTCACAGTGACACAACTACTCCAACAAGGCCACACCTCCTAATAGTGCCACTCCCTGGGCCAAGCATATACAAACTATAACAGAGCTTTTTGGCCTCTAATAGCTACTAGGAAATAGGAAATCAGCTTTTTAAAATGATCGTGGTAGGTTGACTACATTCCACAGGAGTTTCTGCTCCCAATAGTAGCTAGGCAACACAAACTATATTCTGTGGGGGAGAGGGGGAGTGCAATTGGAGAGTATGAAAGCGAAGGTGGATATGGGAGGAGTTTAGAGGAGGTGGTCTTGGTTGTTAGCTTGACTACATCTGGAATGAATTAAAACCCCAAGCTGGGCACACCTGTGAGGGATTTTTTTGACTGGATTATTTGAGGTAGGAAGACCCATCCTAACTCTGAGCCACACTGTCTCGAGGCAGCTGACATAAAGGACGTGGAGGAGGGAAGCTCTTGCTTTTTGCCTGCTCGCACTCTCTCTCTCACGGGCCAGTTCATCTGTCCGGCTACTGAAACATTTCCTTCACCAGCATTAAAACTGGCCACTTTGGGATTTCAGTGTATACTGAAGACCAGCTGAGGCATACAGCCTCAAGGACTGGACAAACGCTGCATTCTTAGACTCTCCGTTGGGGGAAAGCTATTGTCTGACTAAATGCAGATCACAAGTATCGACTCTTGAAGCTAACCCAGGGACAGTTATCATGCTGCCATAGTTGTTGCTGCAGTTGGCTTTGCCTCTGAACCTAAATCCAAGTGATAACCAGCCAGGATGACTTACAAAAAAATAAACAAATACGGTTGGGAAAAGGGATACATTCCAAGAGAAATTCAAAACCCAGCAAGGAACATAAAATACGAAACTGTGTTCCACTGCGATTCTCCCACAATCTGACAGCTCCCCAGAAAGGAGCCAGGAAACAAAGATGATGAGACCACAGAGATACCAGAGAGAAATTCCACAGTCCTACTTTTTAAAAGGACTCTGGAATGACCATAGAAAGCTTACATAAATTAATTCAGGGGAAATTGAGTTAATTTATATCAGTCAAGACCTGGACAAGAGAGTTACTAAATGAATTCAGGACTATAACATGCCCCTGACCTTAGCACAACTGACTCCACAAGACAGACTCAGGGCTCTGCTGGGATCCTGAACACCCAGCGTATTCAGCAGCAGCTAATAGAAACTTTCTATTGGCTTAAACCTGTATCCGAACGGTCTTCATTAGTACATTCCCCACAAGAACCTAGACAGGAAAGCTACCAAAGCAAATTGAATAACATGTTTAAGTGAAAAAAAAAACTAAACATGGAAGAAAAATACAGCAAGAAAACAAAGAATTGGAAATTCTGGAAATGAAAAGATCCAATAAAAAGCATGTCCGAAAGCAAGAGCGGCAGAGGAGACGAGCATGAGACCAGATTTCGGGGGAGGAAACCAGTCATGGCAACAGTACATTTGAGTATACAGAAAGAGAACACTAATGAACAAAGCCAGCAACAAGTCTGAAATCCCTTCAGGACACCAAGCTTAAGAATCCATGGGGTAAGGGAATCAAACGGAAATGAAGGCAGAAATTCTGGGACCCTGCCAAGGCCTCCCACCATAAGAGAAATGATTACAGCTGTAAGTGCCCACGTATGAGAAAAATCTCACAGAAATAACCTAATGGTGCACCTCAAGTCTCCAGAAAAGCAAGAAGCCACAAGCCCAAATGCAACAGATGGCAGGAAATAATAAAGATCAAAGCAGAAATTGGAGTTTAAAGGAACAATACACAAAACCGAAGAGTTGGTTCTATGAAAAAAAAAAAATTAACAATCTAATTTCTAGTCCCTAGCTAAGCTAACTAAATTTAATAAGAGAGATAAAATTGTGACTACTCTTCCAGAGGCCCTGAGTTCAATTCCCAGCAACCACATGGTGGCTCACAACCATCTGTAATGAGATCTGATGCCCTCTTCTGGTGTGTCTGAAGACAGCTGCAGTGTACTCATACACATAAAATAAATCTTTTTAAAAAAATGATAAAATTAGAAGTGAAAAGAGTTGTTATAAATCAGCTACACAGAAGACTCCAAGAGCTAGAAGGGATGAAAGTCACCAAGGAGACCATCTTCTAGACACGATGGGGCAGAAGCATCTATGGACAGGACCTGCACAGGTTCAAGCCAGGTGGAGTCTCAGTGCTAAGAAGGGAAAGCAGGCAAGAGTTCCCATGCCTAACCAAGAAGCAGTCTCCAATTAACAACTACTCGCTGTTGGAATATGCAGGGATGAGGTTGGGGCAAGACTCCCAAAGCGTAGGGAATAAAGGCAAATGTAGATAAATTAGACTAAGAAACACTGGAGGAAAATCAGCAGGTGCAGTGCTATCCAATAGGATGGGGGAAAAAAGACATTTGCAAATTATTCATTTGATACCCAGAAATCAAAGGAAGTTTAAAAACACACACACACACAATAGCAAGAAGAGCCCAGTTTCAAAATTGGGCAGCAGATCTAAATAGGCTCTTCTCAGAAGAATAGATAATATTTTCTTTATAAATAAAACATCACATCACCAGCGAACATCAGGAAAATGAAATCAACCCCAAAGTTATCAGCTTACTCCAAAAAGACCAAAACTTGGTGCCAGCGAAGATGCGCACTGTTGGGATATAAGTTAGTGTAGTCTTAGAAAGTTAAAGTCCTCAGAAGTTAAAAAAATAGAACTCCTGTATATGTTAGCAATTCACCACTGCATGTGAATTCAAAGGAGATAAAGTCAGTATGTGGGAGAGACATCAGCATTGTGCATTCATTGAAGGGTTCTTTGAAGTAACAAAGAAATAGGAGAAAAAAATGTATCGATCAGCAAATGTGGTGCATATACACCATAAAGAATGAAACTGGCTGGGTATGGGGGCTTGTGGCTGTAGCCAAGGGCTGAAATGGCAGGGTAGCTTGAACTCACAAGTTCAGGCCAGTATTTGAGGAGATGCACAGATATCTTGTACTGAATGTTACATGGAAAGTATCCCATCAATATATATGCCTTTTACGTTTTTATATATTAACTTCTCCACTTGGACGACATCCACAGAGATTCTGATTTAACTGGTTCCATGTAATTCTAATGAGCATGGGACTGACAGCTACCATGCAGAATGTTTAACATATATATAAGAGAGTTATAGTCATGCCTCCCTATGCTCATCATGAAACCTTCAAACTTAAGAGAGGGGTTAGAAGCAGCTTTTAAGGACCTTACTGGACTTCAGTGTGGCGATTGTAAGCCCAAGAATTCACTGAATTCCTTCTGAGAGCAGACTTTGTGAATGGACCAACCAAATTATGGCTTGTTTCCCTCTAAGGGTCAAGTGAAGCCTTTTCGAGACTGGGTTTTTCGTTTCTTGCTGCTAGGTGGCGCTCGAGGACAAGTGCAGGGCCTCGCCTCAAACTTGTGTTATTTCATTGCAACAATTTGTAAAAATCCAAATTTAGCATGCAGCTTGAAGCTTATCTAATCCATTCGTTTTTAACCTGGAAAAATAGTTAGACTTCCAAGTGAGTTCTTTGGGAATAGAGCTTTTAGGGTAATTCTCATGGGGTGATCTTCCCACAGTTTCAATTTATTTTCTAATTTTACCCTATGCAAAATAGCCAGAGCATTCCTCTTTTGCAGCATCAAAGCTGTGAGTGTATTCCCTGGAAGAAGTGGGAAAACACCAACAAGGCTCTAGTTACATTTGGAAATTGTAAACACTAATCAAGATAGCTCAGTGGAACAGTTCTGAGGATAAGAAAATCTATGGCCATCTTCTGTTAGGACTCAGGCTGGGGCATTGTAGGATTCTAGTACAGGAAGAACATAAAATTCTTACAGTTTAGGTATGCCTGTGAATCTCCAAAAGGATTTTCTCAGGCTGAGAATACAAGCTACATGTAGATCACATACTTTGCATATATGAAGTAGCCGAGGGTCTCGGGGAAGGAGAGTTCTTACTTTGTGGTGTTTATTTGTACAGTTCTTGGGGAAGGTTTTTCTTAGATCGGCTAGGAGAACCTGCAGGAACTCTATATTGTGTGATAGAGGATCTAGCACTTGTCCTCAAGTGCTACCTAGCAGCAAGAGAAAGGCAAAACCCAGTTCCAACAATGACCACATGTTACATTATGTTACAGTATAAAGCAGACAGTTACCACATGTTACAGTATAAGGCAGACAATGAACCATGTTACGGTATGTTGCAGTATAAGGCAGACAATGACTACATGTTACAATACATTATAGTGTAAGACAGCCAAGGCACAAGAGTTAAGATCTTACCCAAATGTGGCAGAAATTAATACTGTGTCATAGTGACTAGGCACTTATTACATAACTTTATTAGCGTCCTCCAGAGGAACATAGTCAATAGAATGAATATATCCAGAAAGGGAAGTTATGCTGGCTTACCTGTATGGTCTGGGTATTTCAGCAATGGCTCTCTTCACATTGGAAAGAATGAGAATCTGGTAACTGCTTGCTCTATGAGGCTGTATTCCTGGGAGCCAGCAGGTCTTCAGACTAGAGGGCTGAAGATGCTGGGCTCTAGTGTTCAAGGAGAATGGAGGCAGCAGTGCGGGCAGAAACGATAGGATAATGGGCAATGGGAAGGCAAGAAGGAAAAAGCCCACAAAGTCTACCCATCAGACCTTGTATCTAGGCTGCCACTGAAAGGTGCCCCTACATTCTGAGCAGGTCTGCTTTCTTCAGTTGCTGTAATCAAGGAACGGCCCTGCAGGCATGTCCAGTACTCATGGTAGCTAGATAATCCCAGGCAGATGATTCTAGATCCTGCCACACTGGCAATATGAACCATCACAATTGACATACTTCCTATGTTTTTGATCTTCCCAACACTTGTACTACAGTTCCATTTTTATAGGTGACTTGAACATCAGAAAGGTGAGTACTCTCAACCCGGGAGTCACATTCAGAAAGTAGGACCCAGACAGGTGGCATTTCTCCAGCCAGTCTCCTGAACCTCGCTCTATGCTTGTCCAGTTTCTCCTTTACGCCCTTCCAATTCCACCCACGACACTACCAAAACTGTATTGGCCAAGGTCTCTGGACCCTCCAGTCAGGCTCCCCATCTCCAACCCTTCATCCAGCCCTTCCTACCAGCATATGACCTGCTTGATCACACTTCCTCCTGATACTCTTCTTTTTCAGGATCTCCCTTCCACCTTTAGAGTTTCTTCTCTTGCTCCCCCTAGCATCTTTCTTTTTCAAAAAAAAAAAAAAAAGATTATTTTATGTATATGAGTACAGTGTAGCTGTACAGATGGTTGCAAGTCACCATGTGGTTGCTGCGAATTGAATTCAGGACCTCTGCTTGCTCTGGCAGGCCCTGCTTGCTCCGAGCCCTAAGATTTATTTATTTTTATATCTAAATATACTATAGCTGTCTTCAGACGCACCAGAAGAGGGCGTCAGATCTCATTATGAATGGTTGTAAACCACCATGTGGTTGCTGGGATTTGAACCCAGGACCTTTGGAAGAGCAGTTAGTGCTCTTAACTACTGAGCCATCTCTCCAGCCCCATTGTAGCATCTTTCAATGTCCTCTTTTCTTCTCCCTAATGCTTGAGGGCACCTCAGCAAGATTCTCCAGGCTCTGGCTTTAATCATGGTCCCTAAGCTGAAAACTGCTGCCTTTGAAAAAAACCAGCCAAGATCGCTGTCCCAAACTGCCTTAAATGCCTGCTGATCTCTTCACTAACTTATCCAAACATCTCATACTTAGCAAATCTAAAAATCATGATAGCCACCCTGTCTGCATCCCTCACTATGCCATGCGCCATGCGCAGTTTTCTGTAACCCTACAGACTACAGCTCTCTTGCTTCTGCCACCAAACCCCTGTGGGTCATCCCAGAATCTTCACTTCCATGCCTAACGTCCAACATCCAGTCAGTCAGGAAATCCTACTGGCTCTACCTTAGAAACAGATCTGATATGGCCACTCCCCACCACGATGGTCAGGCAACCTTAACTACAAGCTCCTACATAAAATGCCTCCACATTACCTCTCTGATGTCATCTCTGCCACCTCCCCTTGCCACTCTGCTCCCCTACAGTGGCCCTTTTGCTGAGCCTCATATGTAGCTTGCACCTTTGCCCTTCACCTTAGCTGTTCTTCTTCTAGCATGTGTTGAGGTAGGCCAGGAGTTAGGGGATGCAGAGAGGAGATGGGTTCTCAGGAAGGC
>JADRCC010571758.1:58-23695 GCA_019843855.1 Hylomyscus alleni
CTCTCTCTCTCTCTCTCTCTCTCTCTCTCTCTCTCTCTCTCTCTCTCTCCTTTAGTCCTTACTAGAAATTTCACAGAAAAACAAGACATGATGACATGCTGGTCCCAGAAACCTGCCGTGATTAGAGTTATAGTAATGAGCACATACACCCTCGGATGTTCGCAACCACTTCCTTCCTGACATAGAGCAGCCTAGTCCAGGCCTGAGCTCTGCTCAGCCTCAGTCCCCACCTGCAGCACTTCTAACAAGGGAAACCAGAAAGGGGGGTCTGATGGCTATCGACTATGCCCCCACAGAATCCAGGAACTGTGGCCCCAACTTTCTGGGTCAGAGTAATTTCCTGTTGACTTCATTTAGACATTAAATGTATTAAGTATTGTCTGACTATCTCAGTGAAAAAGCAAGATCCAGTGTTTCAGCTCCCATGGGTTTCCAGTAATGCTGGCTGTTGGTAGAGATGCTGAGAAGGAACATGGGCAACTCATATATTTTCAGCTTCCATCAGCTCTCTCATTATATAGTGCATTTTCTATCTGCTTAGAATCTAGCTTGATCAGCAGATCAATATAGTCAGACAACCCTCAGAAGCATACCTACTTTTGATATGTTGTACCATTGAAGTAATTAAAGTTTGGACAATTGAAGCAAATAAGTAAAGATTAAAAATCCCTGTTTTCTGATCTAGACCATAAGGCCACATGTAGAATTTTAAGGACTGCAATTCTGGAAATGAATGCTAGGATATTTGCAGCATATTACAATGGAAGAAGAATCTTCAACTGTGAGTTGTAGTAGAAAAATCTTTGAGGATGCTGTCATCAAAACACAACTGGGACCACTTCAGCCACTGATGAACTAGATGATAAGCCCTTGCATGCTTATCAAAGACAAGAGAGAACTTGTGAAAGGATAGCTAATCCATTCTCTACCGGTGTTCTCAATTCTTTGCATATATCAGTTCCTTAAAGCAACACCACCTGAATATATATTCTTCTTTTCTTGCTGAATGTATCAGACTTAGAAAATAAGTAAAATACTAATAAGTCCAGGCATTTATCTAGGCAGGGGTCCTTGATAGATCAGGGTAGAGATTCAGCTAATATGGCTCTTTCTGGTTATTATTATAAACTGCTTTGTTTCTGGGGGCATAAAATAATCTAATAATTGCTTCTATTCCTTAGAAGAGATGTACCAAAGTGTAAGATTTATTGATGCTGTTTTTACTTTATTGATATTTTTATTTACTGATATTTTATTTTCTTATATTATTGCTGCATGTTGAAGCAGTGCTCAGGATTTAAATAATTATATGGTTTTACAAAATAAGTAATATGAAAAAAATCCTAAATTAAATTTTTTCATATAAAACAACTCAGAATCCTTGTCTTTTTTTTAAATTTTAACAATAGTGTTTGTAGTAGTCTTCAAGAAGTAACATGACTTTGTTTTCTGTATCTACTTTTCATCTTAATTAATCTTCAAATTTATATCAACATGTTCATTCTTGCTTTTCCTTGTCTCAAGGACTCATCATTTGTTGGGGTTTTTTTTGAGGCAGGTTTGGGGGAGTAGCAAGGAATTTGCAAGGTAGGCAAGCACAGGAAGAATGTTTCATAGACATATAACATATGATTAAACATAGGACATAAACATAGACATATGACTCATCCGTTTTCACCTATATTTATTTAAAGAGTAATTCTTTCTAAAGGAATAGATGTTTTAATTTCTCCTATATAGGTTTTATAATTTTACTTGTTGCTAAATAAGATATTGTAGATTTGCAAAAATGATCAGTAATGTTATCTGCTGACATCATCGTAGACTTGCCATGTATGCGGCAAACATATCCGAGCATTTAATACAATGTATTTGTGTGACACAGCATTATAAAGCTAACATTTCTAAAAATAGAGAGAGGAAGGGTGCACATGTAGAAATCAAACCAGAGAGATTAATTACCTCAGCTACAAGATTGTGATCTATAGGAGGGCATTTAGTTGCCATTGGTTCTTAAAAATGATGTTCATATAAATGTAAAGATGGCAACTATTCCACACAATGGGAAAATCAGAATGCAATTTAAAGTCAATTTTGTGTATCTTACTTAAAGTTATGTGTATACACACACAAATATGAATGATACCAAGCAGCCTTATTTCTATTAATGAACACAAAACAAGTACAAAAAATTTAATCTATTTTAATGATATTATTTGTCAGAGATGCTCATAAGACCTACCCTGAAATATGTTGAACTAAAACTGATTTAAAAATACTACTGCCCTGACACTTGCTCATGGAAATTTCCATTCCTGAGAGGGAAAGAAAATCTAATTCCACAGCTGGTCTGTCTCACACCCCCAGGAACTGTTATCTGATTTATTCTTAAAGGGACTAGATGTATAAATTAGTTGATCCCCCACCCAGAACAGTTTACTTAGTGATATCCAATTGATTTAAAAAAAAAAAAAAACCTATACAAAGTATCCAGTGCTTATGCAGTTGGCATGTTAAGTAAAGTCAGCAAACCATTTCAAAGACCACTTTGTCATTGTTAGACAATTAAGGTCAGTGGTTTGTTTCCTTCAGGCCTGAACTAAAC
The DNA here is from genome assembly GCA_019843855.1 of Hylomyscus alleni. Classification (NCBI taxonomy): domain Eukaryota; kingdom Metazoa; phylum Chordata; class Mammalia; order Rodentia; family Muridae; genus Hylomyscus; species Hylomyscus alleni. The sequence goes on from JADRCC010571758.1 coordinate 2,664, forward strand.
TTCCTCGTGGAAGTTTAGACCTGGAAAGAACATAGCAAGTATGTCTTCATAGCTCAGAACAACTTCTCTGCAGTGAGCTACAGAAGTGGGGATGGATGAGGAGATTGCACTCATGCTGCCCCACCCTGAGAAGAACAGCTGCATATTACACCCTGATCTGAGCAGCTTGTGTTGGCCAGGAAACCCAGAACCGCTCATAACTACAGCAGACCATGAAGAACCCTGGCTCACAAACCCTGCTTCCTTTGCATCTTCCCTGGGCAGCCAGCCTGGCAGATGGGAATCTACTCCTGAAAGTAGTCATTTTCTCATGCCTCTTGACATGTGAGTTGCCGCTGTCAGGTCCCTGAGCAGCAGAGAATGAAGTCAGTCCACATTGGTGTTTCTTCCCTTGCCAGTGATTCATGAGAGTTTTTCTCTTTTCTTTGCAGTTGGATGTGGGAAGTTGGAGCAACCTGAAATATCAATATCCAGAGCAAGAGATGAGACTGTCCAAATATCCTGTAAGATTTTCATCGAAAGCTTTAAAAGTGCAACCATACACTGGTACCGGCAGAAACAAAACCAAGGCTTAGAGTATCTATTATATGTCCTTGCAACCCCTACTCGTATTTCCTTAGATAAGCAGTACACGAAAATGGAGGCAAGAAAAAATTCTAGCGCTTCTACATCCATATTGACAATATATTCCTTGGAGGAAGAAGACGAAGCTATCTACTACTGTTCCTACGGCTAAAGCACAGCATTTGAGCTTCCAGAATAGCCTACACAAGAACCATCCCCTGAGCCTACGTTCCAACCCACATCCTTCTTAGCATGGGCAGCCACCTGATGTTCAGCTGGGGGCACCACCTGAGCCTTGAACCACCTGAATCACTCCTTACAACACTTTCAGAACCTTCCATGCACCAACATGGATTCTCTTATCCAAGTGAAGCCTCGGGGACTTTCTTGCCATTGAAAGCTGGTTGGCACTGTTTCCTGCTGAGTGAGAGCATCTGGGACAAGTTCAATACAGGATGGCAGGCTCGCTGCATGATTGGGTTCTTTTTTTTTAACTGTACAGAAGTTTTCCATAACTGAATTTATAAGGAAAGCGAGATAAGGTTGTATCAAAAGAGGGGTGTAACTATTTCAGAGATAATGAATTTTGTTCATGACCATCAGGGACTTTCAGAGGTTGGAAAGTCTGACAAATGTAAAACTTTGATGCCTATTATCAGTATCCTAGATCTTTCTGGAAAAAAAAAATGACTATAATACACAATCCTCTCCTTCCTGATATGACAGCAAAGCAGAATTCTGCATTGAGATGCAGCTCAGTACCACTCAGGACAAGCTGGGACAAAGTGCGATCTGCTCCAGGAAAGCTCTTAACTCATTCCTGTAGGATTCTGCAAAAAACAAAGAATGAAAACCCTACATAAGAGCTTCAGTGACTCGAAAATAAAAACAACACCGGATCCTTGCACCAACAGAAAAAATAACCATCACTCATAAGTTGGAAAAGCAAGAAATAATTATTGATGACTATTTTACCTGTTTATTTTCTCACTTCTATTTGGATAATTGGGGACATTTAAAAGGAAGACGCTGGAACAAAACATTAAATGTAAAGACATAAAGATTTAGGGCCCACCTTAAACTCTAGTGAGGAAAAATTCTCCCTGTAGAATATTTTTATACTGATGAAGTTAACTAATATAGTATCTCACAGTACACTAATCATTTATGCAGTTTACCTACAGTCTCTGAAATAACTGCAATACGCTTTCGATCCATTTCTTCCCTCTAAGGATCAGGTAGAATGATTAAATAGAGGTGTCACTAATAGTCGAATGAGAGAACACTTAGGTGCTCTAAGCACCTCCCCAGGGACAAACTCAGCACCCTGGTGCCAAACTCTGTACATAATAGCTTCTGAACATGGTGGTCTACAATGGGAACAAGCAGAGCACCCAAATCTCAATGGAAATTGCTTTGTACCTAATGTGTGCATAGACACAACTGTAAGGAGACTGTGGAAAACAGACAGTCTATAAGGATAATGACCCATCTAGAAAGAAGTGGACAAAAGGCTTGAATTAAGCTTCATATACTCTTTGAGCTAAGTGTTTGGTGTAGTTGATTTCGCTGGATTCCCAAGAGAAAAAAAGCAAAGTGCTACAGCCTGAACTTTTGGATAGACTCCTGGAATGGAAACTTGTTGGATGCTAAAGTGATGCAGAATAGAGAAGGGGATACCTTATCTGTGGATCTAACGTGACAAAATAATGGGTTGTTGTTAAACAGGCTTTAAAGAATTGTTAACAAAATGGAGAACATTAATTACTTTGTAGTAGTGGATGGAAGGGGCCTTATATGTGGGAAGCCGCCCATCATTAAAATGGCGCTGATGAGCGAAACAGCCTCTCGCCACTAGATGGCGCTGACTTCCCGGGCCTCCCCAAGATGGCGCTGGTTTCTAATGCAAATGAAGCTTGCCCATAACCAATCACTGAAGCTTGCCCATAACCAATCACTGCACCTATGCAAATGCAGTGCCTTTGGTGCACCAATCCCAGCCGCCTCGAGTCCTATATAAGCAGGGCTTCTTCGGGCCTCTGGGTCTTTCGTGAACAAGAAACCTACAAGAGCTGTAACACAATAAAGTACGCTGGAAGGATTCCTCGAGTGAAGTTTCGTCCTTGACCGCGGCACTTATACTCTAAGGGAAGGAAAACAATTTGTATTAGTCAATGTGTGTGTACATGCAGGCTGCTCTCCTGTGCAAGTGCATGCTGATCCTATCTCTTCTATAGCCTTCTTCTTTCTCCCTCGCTTCTCATTCTAGCCTCATTAAAAACCCACTAGTAGTTTAAAATACCCACTCCAAATGTATATTGCCACAGATAGAAGACAAAGAAGACAAAACTTTGTAAATGTCTCAACCTTGTGACCTTGAGGGTTCTCTAGCTTTTGCTGGGAGGCCTCCAAGAGCTTACTAGGACAAGTAGCCTTGGAGTCTTGTGTATTGAATTAAAACGCCTGCTACATCATACTTACTGTGTTGGCTACAGAGATGATTTATATTATAAGCTTTGACATAAATGAACATATTTATGGACAAAAGCAATTAAATAGAAAGTTTAGAATGGAATAGAATTGAGGACCCAGAAAAGAACTCACACATCTATGGCCACTTGATCTTTGACAAGGGAGCTAAATCCATCCAGTGGAAAAAAAGGCAGCATTTTCAACAAGTGGGGCTGGATCAACTGTCGGTTAGCATGTAAAAGAATGCAAATTAATTCGTTCTTATCTCCTTGTACAAAGCTCAAGTCCAAGTGGATCAAGGACCTTCACATAAAACCAGATACACTGAAACTAATAGAAAAGAAAGTGGGGAAGAGCCTCGAGCACATAGGCACAGGGGAAATTTTCCTGAACAGAACTCCAATAGCTTATGCTCTAAGATCAAGAATTAACAAATGTCACCTCATAAAATTGCAAAGCTTCTGTAAGGCAAAGGACACTCAATAGAACAAAATGGCAAGCAACAGACTGGGAAAAGATCTTTACCAATCCTTTATCTGGTAAAGAGCTAATATCCAATATATACAAAGAACTCAAGAAGTTATACTCCAGAGAACCAAATAACCTTATTAAAAATGAGGTGCAGAGTGAAACAAAGAATTCTCAACTGAGGAATACCTAATTGCTGAGAAGCACCTAAAGAAATGTTCAACAAACCCTTGTTATCAGGGAAATGCAAATTGAAGTAACCCTGAGATTCCTCCTCACACCAGCAAGAATGGCTAAGATCAAAAACTCAGGTGACAGCAGATGCTGGAGAGGTTGTGGAGAAAGAGGAACACTCCTTCATTGCCGATGGGATTGCAAGCTGGTACGACCACTCTGGAAGTTAGTTTGGCGATTCCTTCAGAAAATTGGACATAGTACTACCTGAGTACTCAGCTATACTACTCCCGGGCATATACCCAGACAATGCTACAACATGTAATAAGGACACAAGCTCCACTATGTTCATAGCAGAACATAGCCAGAAGCTGGAAAGAACCCAGATGTCCCTCATCAGAGGAATGGATACAGAAAATGTGGTACATCTACACAATGGAGTACTACTCAGCTATTAAAAACAATGAATTTATGAAATTCTTAGGGAAATGGATTGATCTGGAGAATATCATCCTGAGTGAGGTAACATAGTCACAAAAGAACACACATGGTATGCACTCACTGATAAGTGGATATTAGTCCAGAAGCTCAGAATACCCAAGATACAATCCACAAACCACAAGAAACTCAAGAAGAAGGAAGACCAATGTGTGGATACTTTGATCCTTCTTAGAAGGGGGAACAAAATACCCATGAAAGGGGTTTCAGAGACAGTGTGGAGCAGAGACTGAAGGAAAGACAATCCAGAGACTGTTCCACCTGGAGATCCTTCCCATATACAGTCACCAAACCCAGACACTATTGTGGATGCCAGCATGTGCTGGCTGACAGGGGCCTGATATATCTGTCTCTTGAGAGGCTCTGACAGTGCCCAACTAATACAGAAGTGGAGGCTCACAGCCATCCATTGGACTGAGCACAGGGTCCTCAATGAAGGATCTAGATAAAGGACCCAAGGAACTGAAGGGGTTTGCAGCCCCATTGGAGGAACAATATGAACTAACCAGTACCCTCAGAGCTCCCAGGGACTAAACCACCAAAGAATACACATGGTGGGACTCATGGCTCCAGCTGCATATGTAGCAGAAGATGTCCTAGTCAGTCATCAATGGGAGGAGAGGCCCTTGGTCCTGTGAAGGCTCTATACCCCAGTGTAGGGTAATGCTAGGGCCAGGAAATGGAAGAGGATGGGTTGGTGAGCAGGGAGAGGGAGGAGAAAATAGGGTGTTTTTTTTTTTTTTCCCAGAGGGGAAAACCAGGAAAGGGGATAACATTTGTATGTAAATAAAGAAAATATTTAATAAAAAAAGAAAATGATTGTGAAAAACATAGGTGATTTAAAACATTCCTGGTGCTTTCATAGACTTTACACATGCCTACAGAAAGCTTCTGTGACATAAACTGTTAATGTACATGTAACAGATCTAAGATCCTAATGTATGTATTTAGTATTAAAATTATTTATATAATATAATCCTATGTATGATACACTAAGAGTTTTTTCTATTTCTGTTTTGACACTCATCCATTTCACTAGTCTATAGTTCTATGGACAAAACTGAAACAGGATAAAGCGACATGAACATTATAATGGTTACAGTCACTGAGCAGCAGAAGAGTCACAGACTGTCTGTGCCCATAAACCTATGCTGTAAATAAAGGTTGGTCCATAAATGACTTCCAATTACCTATATGCTACCTAAAGATGAAGTTTTAGTGAGTGGCCAAGGTGAGTGGTTGTAACTGATGCTCACACAGCCTAAGGAAGTTATTACGTGACACTTAAAAAAAATACATTTGTTGCCACTGAGTCTGTAGCTCAGTTGGTAGAGTGCTTGCCCAGTGAAAGGCCCTGGATTCCCTCCATGGTATTACATAAACCAGGCATGATGGCTTCTGTACCTATAATCCCAGCACTTGGAATGCATCCAACCTGTCATAAGTAAATACGTACAATAGATTTGTCTTTTGCTCCCAGTGATTGCTAATGATAAATGACACTTATGGTGGTTATTTTAATTTGTTTCTCTGGGTGCCACCGTTTTCTTAATGGCTCTTTATTATACTTCCAAACTTTTCCTATTAGCTTTTTTAACTTTGGGTAAATTACCTCAACTATCTTTGACCCACTCTCTTACGATAATATCACAAAATTAACTTGAAGGTACTGTGGCAAGGAAAGGACCATCTTAAATAATAGAGAATATTTTTGCACGTACGTAGGCCTTGCATTTGACTAATGTTCACCAACTGGATATGATCACATTGGGGATATTGCATATCAGAAAATGTAATTGTCATTATTTCGATTCATATTCTAAGTCCTTGACATCAACAGCATGCGATTTCCAGAACCCTGTTGGGCACGCGGGAAAAAAAAATTAAGTCTTAATCTAGTGTTGCTGATTCTGAAGCTCATTTTCCAAGGACCTCTGGGATACTTACAATCTGAGTCACGAAAGTCTAGGTGCCAGGCTGTTCAAGGATTGAACCAGCCCACAGCTCAGGACAAGTAGAAGCTGATTCCACTTGCATGGAGCAGCTGATCTGGTGTCTTCTCTGACTCCTTGATAGAAGCAGTAGATTGCTACTTGTTTTCTCTGTACCCAAATGCACAGAAACTTTCTAACCAAATGCATCTACAGTGTAGTGTGCTACCCACGTATATGTACATTTTACTCTTTTTGTAAAATTGATTAGAAAATCAGCGCAAATTTTCAGGCGCTACCTTATTTCCTAGAACATAAGTTTCCTTCACTAACTTGAAGTTTTTTATTCACAGTTAATCCACAGGAAGATGAGTCTTTTGCTTTTGCCCAAGAATTTTGGGCACAAAATTCTTGTCCTCCTATCAATAGCTTCATGGTGCTAATGGGAAACAGCAGAAATCATTTGGAGGGGAGTAGAAACAGCATCATTTACATCGTGATATCCTCCTCACAGCCCAAGCAGGCTGTGGACCCACAACTGCACTCCCTCACAAGGCGGATTTCCAGAGAGAGATTGTGTTCCAGTCAGCTCATGTCCCTCATTCAGGTTCGATATTTTCCCAAGGAGTTCTGGACTAGGCAATCTTCCATGATGACCTCTCTATCCAGGTCTGGCCTCTGGCTCATGTATATAAACCTGATCATGTTACTATGCGACCCAGCACCACCACTCACAGAGCAAAGATGACTGCCTTATCTTCTCCTTCTGTGCTTTGTAATAATGATCACTATCAAACATGTACTTATTTGCGATAAGGAGGAATAGGTTTGATAGAGCCACTCTAATGTGCCCATTTAATGGTAACATTCAAAAGTAGAATTAGAAAGGCATATCCCCTTTGTCTAGATTACCTAGAAGACAATGTTGATCATAACTAAGCAAGTCCTCCCCAAGCCCCAGACCGGTGTTCAAAAATACCAGATAGTATACCAGAGTAATACTGAGCAATGAACAGCTCCTATGATGCATGCTGAAAAAATATTTTCAGTCCTTTCTCCTTTCCTTTCCTGCCCTCTCCTCCCCTCCCTTCTCCATTCTTCCTCTCTTTTCCTCTCCTCCCATCTCTTCTCCATCTGACCCCTCTTTTCTCTATTTATGACTCTCTTTCTCCCCTTCTTCCTTTCTGTTTTTCTCTCTTGTCCGTCTGTTTCCCTCTCATGCATTAAGTCTGTATTTTAGGGATAAGCCAATAAAGAATGTTAATCTTTTAACAAGTAATCATTTCTGACCAGAAAGGACCAAGAATTCTCTCTCATAAGTGCAACTTAAAAATGTCAACTTGAAGCTGAAATCACGATTTACAGAACTTTGAGAAGAGCAGAGAGTGAACACTCCACATGTGGAGTATTTCCATACTTCATTGATACATACAATGGAGGCATGATAAAAGGACAACAAACTGCTTGTCTAAACTGACAGTTCATAAACATCTTTCATAGGGACAATGGGGGAGATTTGTTGGTAACTGAGTTAGGTAAACCAATTACCACAGGAAGCCATGAAAAACACCATGCCCGGCTCTTTAGTCTGCAGAATCCCACTTCCTCTTCCTGTACCAGTCTGGAATTTATTCTGGTCCTGTGTAAATTTAGTATTCAGTACCTCTTCTGGACAAAGGCTGTAGAATGGGGCTTCTACTGCAAATATTCACACTGGCTTCCCTCAGGATCTGTAAGTATATGCCCTTCATTCGAGGGAACAGTGGATACAGAAAAAGGGACAATTAGATCACACCACATTCACAGGGAGGATGATCGCACAGCTGTTCAATTTGTGCTAACAAATTATACTGAGGCCCTCAAGGCACATGTAGGGGAGGGCAACCCACAAAACCCAGACAAGTGATTTGAATTGGACACCAAATGTGCGTTGCTTAAGGAAATTCAAAATTCACAATTTTGAAAGTTTTTCAAAGTTTTAGCTTTTGCTTTCTTTCAGACTCAGAAGAAAACAGTCTCACATCACCTCTGGTGTCATATGTCATCAAGAGAAAAGGAAATACGGCATTTCTCAAATGTCAAATAAAAACAAGTGTTCAGAAGTCCAATACGTATATACACTGGTACCAAGAGAAGGCAGGCCAGCCTCTCCAAAGAATGTTATGTTCTTCTTCAAAAGAAAATATTGTCTATGAGAAAGGTTTTAGTGAGGAAAGATATGAGGCAAGGACGTGGCAGAGTGATTTGTCTTCAGTCCTCACAATACACCAAGTGACAGAAGAGGACACGGGAACATATTACTGTGCCTGCTGGGATACACTCTATCAAGATACTACACTGTTAACAAACAAAAACCCTCCACAGGAGACTCACCTGCACAGGCACCTGCACCTCCCCTGTATACCTCCACTAAAACTAGGCCACTATTGCTCAACAGAAGCAACCCATTCAGGCTGACCCTACCTGTGCACACAATATCACGCCCCAGAGAGATATGGCCAAGATTCCTAAGCATTCTTATGCTGTATCTGTGCTCTGAGTTTGAGCTCACCAGAAGTCCCGGGGTCCAATGCACTGTCTCCTTCACCAAGAGTTCATAACCTCTTCTCTCCCCATTCCTGGGATGTCTCTCACCTCTGTTCCTGATCCTCTCTGCTTCCCTACCAATGGAAAACTTCCTTGGAAGGGGGCCTAAGTACAGTGCTCAAGAACGCTTGTGGAGTTCACAATTGAGTTAAGTGAGTAAAAGCCTTTTGAAAGAGGCATTCCATTTCCTTCAGGATCTCTTACTGAGGAGAGTAAGCAGAGAGTCTCAGCTCAGAGCCACAGTAACTCTAAGTGTTTAAAACGCTAATGACTTCCTGAAGCTCCTTAGGTAGTTTGCAATCAACCAATCTCAGTCTGTCACATTGTAACACTATCACTTCACTGAGCTGTCTCAGCCCACGTGGAAACAATCCCAAACTCAAGAAATCATGTCTTGTTCTCCCAATATCATTAAAGCAAAGCTTTAATTCTTAAAGTTTAATTATGAGCAGCTCAAAGAAGTGATGCTTTTCCTCAGCAGGATTTAATTCACGACAGAAGATTATAACGTCTTTCATTACACCTCTTGTGATTATAAAGTAATCAAGGCAAAACAGACTACTAGAGTATCAATTATGTATACACAAAGACAGTATCTTGCTCTCTACTAGGTAGAGTAGTGATCCTTTTTTCCATGTCCATGAGATCATTCAGTTACCCACAATATTTACAAAAAGATGGAGATGGTTTTAAACCTATGGAGTGAAAAAGATGTCAAGGAGTGGTCTCACTGAAATGATACTTAAGGGAAACAGGAGTAGGGTTTTGGGGGGACAACTTTCAGAGGGAAGGATATTTGTTGCTGTAGGGGGTGTCTTGATGAATGTTGTCTTCTGGTACCTGGTAGTTCTTTGCACAAGAAACATGATAAAATGACTCAGAGGCACAGCTCACTGGGCAGGACCATAATCAGCTCAGAAATAAGTCTTGTCCTCCTCCCCTGGCCTTCTCCACAGAGCTAGGGCTGCATATTAATCCACTGTAGCTCACATTCCCTTCACTCTCTCTGTTGCTCACTCCAGCAGCCACTGGAAATGTCAAGCCCCTGGGTTTTTCTTCTGCCCTTGGCTTGTGTTTGTAAGTTAATTTCGCTTCTCTTTCCCTTTCATTATTTTTTGTGTACTGAGCCAAGTAGGAATAAAAATGATTGGAAAATCTCTGATTTCTCTTCCTTGCTTTTCAGATGGAGACTCCTGGATAACTCAGGATCAGCTGTCCTTCACCCGAAGACCAAACAAGACGGTGCACATAAGTTGCAAGCTCTCTGGGGTCCCCCTTCAGAACACCATTGTGCACTGGTACAAACTGAAAGAAGGGGAGCCCCTGAGACGAATCTTCTATGGCTCAGCCAAAACTTACAAACAAGACAAACCCCACTCCCGCTTGGAAATCGATGAGAAGGATGATGGTACCTTTTACCTGATAATCAACAACGTTGTCACATCAGATGAAGCCTCGTACTACTGTGCCTGCTGGGATCTCACAGTGTCTCAGCATCTGGAGGAACCTGTAAGAAAACCGTCCTGTCCTCTTGGGTGCCCTCAGTCCTGAAACCACCAAGGGCCCTCATTGCTGTCATTCATAGGCCCACAGGTGTTGGGACTGGGTGGGTCCTAAGGACTCAGTTTGTTCACAGATGTCAACACAAATGAGGAAACTGGAGCCCAGAAAAGGCAAGTGACTTACTTGTCCCAAGCTAGTGACCCAGAGAGGTAACTAGAGCCCTGTTTCCATCCTCATCCACCCCCTTTCCCTGCCTTTCTTACAGGCGCTCCTAAAATAAACCTCTTTTAGGAGGCTTGAGTTTTATACCATGAATGCAGGCTGCATTTCATTCAAAGGGACACTGGGACAAATATGTTTGGCTTCCCTATGCCATTAGACTCCCAATGTGGCTGCTTATATATACCCAAGTACTTATACTTATATAACCCAAGTATGACTGTACCACACAGCTGAAAGGGAAATGAGAATAGAGAGAAGATGAATTCTTCCATTCTCATTTCCATGCTCGTCTCCCATGGGTACCTATCCATATTCAGTCCTGCAACTTTCTCTTGGTTCTGAAGTCTCAACACCTGGAAGAGCTTCTGTAGCATAAATAAAGAGGGAGGGGGCACAGAGAATAGCTTCTTCATGAGTATATTTTACATTTATATGTCTTTGTCAGTTTCAGAAGGACCTTTGGTACAAGGCCTGCATTTCCTACTCTACACTATGAAATCATAGACTTCTCGTACCTGGTGCCCTGGGCTTGTTACAGAGATGTAGACTGTTTGAGTCCAACACTTGTGAACCAATGTCATGTTACCAGAGAATGAGAAGAACAGCAGTGAGACCCACGCAAGTGTGCTCTGGGTAGGGACTTCTCTACAGACGTGTCAGCAGCAGTCAAGTCATGTGATTCCAGTTCCATTCTGACTCCAATGTCCAAATATTTTTTTCCCAAACCCTTGTTTCTCATGTCCTTTATGGCAAAGATACGAATGTGTGGTGAAGAGGACGACGTGGCTTTTACATTTTTGGTGTTGCTGTTTTGTCTTGTTTTAGCTCATACATGTTTTTGTCTCCTCTAGCAAAAAAACAAATAAGGAGATTTGACTCTGCTTTTTAAAACACTCATTTCATTTTTATTTACATGTGTATGTTGTTTGCTGTGAGTGTGTGTGTGTATATATATGTATATGCATATAATTTTTTTCCCACATGATCAGTAAGGACTTCTAATCACTGAGGCATCTCTCCAGCCCTGACCCAACTCCTCTGAACTTTCCTATAATGTGGGATTTGAAAAGTGACAGGACCCTGGGAACTGTGGTTTTACCTGTTAGAAAGTCAACCACAGTTTGACCAAAGTCTGACATGCCCGAACCTGTGGTGACACTTAAGATAGATAGAGTCATGACCCAAGGCTCTGCCAGTCCAGTGAGACAACTGCAAGTCTCCTCAAACCCTGGCCTCTTTATGTCTATACTGCCTGGTAACAAGCAGCCATAACAGCGATAACCACATACGCCTTATTCGGATGTTAAAGATGAAATGTCTTTTTACCATGGATGTTGCAGTAAAATTGTACAACTGGAAAAAAAGGAAATCAAGTAACTGTCACTAGAACTTAAGGGAATACTAAATACTAAAATAATTTTTAGAAGGAACACATGAAATACCATGCATATTAATTCTTGATTTTCATAAATTTTAAAGAGTTTACAAATTTTTTCTCAACAATATTTTTCATTTAAATTTATTCTTTAACTGATATATGCTACCAAAATATGTAAATATCCAAGTAGTAGTGTGTGATTTTTTTTTAAAAAAAAGCATACAATACATTTTTAAATTCATACAGTGTATAATATTAAAATCAAGTCAAACATCCATTTTTCAACCCTTTATTATTTCTTTATGGTATAAAACTCAAGCCTCATCTTATTTTAAAAAACACACATTTTCATTATCTGTGGCCATTCTAATGCTTGCTTGAGTCACGTTAGCATAGACCATAGCATTGCTTTTATAGCTAATGTATCTGCCAGCTCTCTATTTCTTGTTTACTGTGGCAGTCCATGTGATTTGCATAAGACAGCACTCAGTATTGCAGATGTTCATTTCAGATGCAGATCCTCTGATACTCACCAGGCATAAGCCCAGAGCTAGCTCAGCCCACACCAGTCTCCCATTCCACCAGTATAGTGTGAATCAACTGAATAAACAGTATCTGTAGTCTTTAGTTTGGAACTCAAATCCCAACTCACTTTGAAACCTCCAATTCTCTCTTCCACATGACTTCTCTTGGTCATAAAAATGTAGAGATGCAGCTGAAACGTAAATGTATGGATGGCGGTTCATGACAGATTCCCTATGGATTTTCTTCCTGTTCACTACCAAGAACCTAGAATCCAGACTGGTCAGCCTAGAAAATGGAGAAAGGAAATTTTATAGGTTAGCTGAGTATAGACTTCCACAGAAGTGCATATCACACATTCTTATTCTGAATAGACAAATGTTTCATATTTGCCAAAAGCCATCTAGTGTGTTTGCTTGTGAGAATTCCATATATTAGGATGTTTCTGTAACACTTGAAGTGGTATGTTACATGTTCAGTATGAACAAAGCCCTCACTTGCTAGATAATAAAAATGCAAAAAGAACAGTGATAAAAATCACTAAGGGGAAGCCCCAACTGTGAGAGTTATGCTCTGTCCTCTTCCAAACAGTGCCCTTGGGTGTGTATATGAAGAAACAAACTAAGAGCATACCCATGGCCTGCTCTTCTGTACAGGAATATCTCTGCTATTACATGAGTGACATACAGGAATATCTCTGCTATTACATGAGTGACATAGTAAGTGGGGTTGCAAAGACAGAGACTAAGAACGTGAATGTCATTGAAAAGTACTTATCTTTTGAACATGTCAAATATTATGTTTATTATTCTTGAGATGATGTTATACTCATTTGTTTTCTTATTGTAAATCTTTGCAAATTTAATACAATTGTATTAAAATTGATGATTTCCAGAAAAATGACCCAAATGTTAAAAAAAAAAAAAAGTTACTATTGTGTTTTAAGAAGGCAACTAAACCTTGAAGTACGGTGTTACTTTAAAACAAATTTGCCTGAATATTTTCAACTATGAAAGTTGTCATTTTCAAACTTGAAAAAGTAATATGAAGTTTTACATAACCACATTAAAATTTGAGTTTTATGATGCTTCATTTGATCCTTATTTGTATATTTATTTGTTCAGTCCTTGCTTTGAATTGGGATTTTAGGTGTTTTCACTAGCCATCTTGAGACCTGGATAAATGATGAATGAGAGAGAGAGAGAGAGAGAGAGAGAGAGATAAAGCATGCTGAGAAGGAAAATTACTGATGTACCATGTCTAAGACATTTTTGTGTTTCATTAATTGCTCAAAGAGATTTCATTGTCATACTTACAGAGATGAAGATGGCTTTGCACTCTTGATGCTCTTGCCTCTACTTCCTCGATGATAGGATTATAAGCCTGAGCCACTGGTCCTGGCTTCTGTCTACTCCTCCCCTAACCTCAATTTTTCTTCTCCATTTTCACTCTTCTCACTTTTAGTTTCAGGTCATTTTTTTCTCTTTCACATCTACCAATGAAGATAAAGGATCATACCACATTATTATTTGTGAGAGTGATTTATTTCACTTAAAATTATTATCTCCAATCCTATCTCTTTCTTATAAACCATGTATCTTATGGAATTTTTTGATAGATGTATATATACACCAAATTTTTCTTTATCCATTCATCTACACTGATCCCATAAATTAATGATTTTGAGTATTCTTGCAATGAATGCAAATGTGTAGATATCTCCATAGTAAGCTGATTTTGATTCTTTGGTAATATTAATACAGAAATGAAATGATTGGCATTCTACCTTATTTTTTGATAAACTCTTATGATGATTTTCAAAGTGGCTACACTGTTTCATAATGGCTCCTTACAACTACCCCTGCAATCATTTTTGAATTTGTTAATTCTGTTGATAGAAATCATTCTCAATAGGAGGGGAATGCAATTTCCATTTCTGCTTCTCTGGTAACTGAAGATTTTTAACATATTTTCAACTATTTATTATCCATTTAGACTTCATCATTAAGAAATGTCTGTATTTCATTAATCATTTATTTGACTAGGGAGTATGTGTTTCTGATATTCAACTTTTGAATTCTTTATATAACCTAGATACTAATCCTTTCTTGGATGAATATTGACAAAGACTTCACCCATTTGGAAGACTCTCTCTTGACTCTGTTGATTGTTCTTTTACTTATAAGCCTTTTAAATAATTTGATGCAATCCCACTAATCCAAACTTGCTTTTGTTGCCTGAGCTATTTAGAGTCTTCTAGAGGAAGTTATTTTCTATGCCCAGAGTTGAAATGTTTGTGAGAAACTATGGTCCTCGATCATACTTGAGACTCAGAGAAGTGAATGAAGCAATTTTATCTACAACACTGCAAAGCTAGGGTGATAAGCCTAGGGTGATAAGCCTAGGGTGGTAGCCACCCCATTGAATGCAGAAAAGAATATACAGTACCTTCACACATGAATTTACCTTTCCTTTCATGATAATCAGGAAGATATATTTTTATACCTCATCTAGATCTTAAGTTTTCTCAACAAAACCTATGTGTGGGTACACATCTACATTTTACATTGTTCATTTTAAACATTTAGACATGACCTTACACTAATAATTCTCTACTCTCTACTTTGGGTGTGGTATAGTAATAGTTAGCAGATGGTGATGGGGGTCTAGTGTTTTTTGTGTTTATTTGTACCTAGACCTAAGCTGTCTCAGGTACTTTCAAAATGAATCATTGTGTGTTATTTCTAACAGTCTTTTTCCTGTTTTCTTCTATTGATTTCAAGTTTCAGCACCTTCTATTAATGTCTTATTCAACCCACTTTAGATGGATTATTTTGTAGAAGGTGAGAAATGGGGATCTAGTTTCAGGTTTCTACATGGAGTATCTACTTTTACCAGGGCTACTTATTAAGTAGACTGCCTATTTCACCTTCATTGAGGGTGAAAGTTGTGCTGAATGAGTTTATTTCTAGATCCTCTATCCTATTCCATTGTTTCACATGTCTAATCTATGTGATGGTTGTGCCCTCCCCCCAGCCTCCATCGGGCTGAATCAGACCTTGTCCTTGCCTCAGCCAGCTAGCCCACCTAGGGTGGAGTCTTCCAATTTAGGTGAGGTCAATTGTTCTGCCAAGTCTCCAGCTTTCTACAAGGAGCCACTACCTGCTGAGTTGCTGAGTCTGTTTTCCTGAAGAGCTCCTGACAAAGCAACAAGATGCTGATGAGGCAACAAGATCCTGGCTTAGTGGGGGATGGGTCCCCCCTTTATAAACTCAGATTCCTAAGTAAACATTGTGTCTCGATCACAAACTTTGTCTTGGTCTCATTCTTCTCATGCCCCTTCCCCACCTCATTTAAACCCCAGTTTTCCTTTCAGGAACCCAGTTCTTATAGCTCCACAGAAAACAGAAGAAGATGGTATCCGGCACAGTAAACAGCATACAATATTGATGCTAGAGCTGGCCTTAAACTTCATCTTTTTGAAACTGTTGCTGTAGGTGTGAAAGGATATGGGCTAAGTTGGAACAGTGTTGACCCAGCGCTGATCCCTCTTAGGGATTGATCGAGAAAAATGGGATCAGAAACTTCTAAACAGGCATTTGTCTGCAGCCTTCAAAAGCTACTTCAGGTGAGAGGGGTAGGGTTTGAAGAACAATGGTTAGAAGACTTTTCAGGTGAGATAGATTCTTGCTGAACATGGTTCCAAGAAGAAAGAACTTTATATAAGAGAACCTGGGAGAAAATTGGAGAAGCTATAAGAAATACCCTGCCAGATAATTTCATCCTTTGCCTCTGGGGGCACTCATAAAAGATGCTATTGATGAAAAGACCTCACAGGTATCAGATAGTGCCCAGGGAGAGTTTGAAGAATTTCAGGAAAAATGCCTACCAGAGAGGGCTTCCTAAGAAAAGGGCCTTCTCAACCCTAAATTAAAAGGGTATAGAGATTCTAATGATGAGATAACTTTAGACAAGCAAGCTCATTCATAAAAAGGAGCTGCCAAATATGATGACAAAGATTGGCTTCCTTTGCACCTTCTGCTCTGCCTATGGCCTCTTCTGGAGGAGATGGTACTCAGATGGACATGCAACTAAGTAAATTAGAGTTTGAAATTAAGTTGCAGAAATTGACTAATGAGCTACAGGAGCTAAAAATGGTGTCAAGTACAGGAAAGAGCAGCTACTCCTAGATATATCAATTGCTGCTAGAAAGAGCTGTGAGTCAGGCTTGAGGGAAAGGGCAGGATATATCTGACAGGCTAGCTTTCCCTATCGTTAAGGTAATTGACCAGCAGAACAATAGAGTCAGACAATGTCAGACTTTGAAGTTCAAGGTAATAAAAGAGTTAAAAACAACTGTGGCACAGTATGGCCCTACAGCTCCTTTTACACAGGCTCTATTGGATACTGTGATGGAGTCAAATGTAAACCCCCCGAAGATTGAAAAATTCTATATAAAGCTACTTTGTCAGGAGGAAATTTCTTACTCTGGAGTTCTGAATGGCTTGAAGCCAGTAAGAGAACTGCCACGTTAAATGTTCAGACAGGGAACCCAGATTGGGATACTGACATGCTTTTAGGAGAAGGTCAATATGAAAGCAATGCTAATCAGATTGGCTTTCCTGTTGGAGTGTATGCACAGGTTCAATGTTGGCCCACCATGCTTGGAATCATTTACGAACTAAAGGGCATCTCAATGGAAATTTAGCCAGCATTAGACAGGCCCCTGATGAACTTTTCCAGGATTTTGTGGATAGGCCACTAAAAGCAGCTAGTAGAATTCTCAGAGCTTCTCAAGCAGGAAATCCTTTTGTTACCCAGTTGGTTTATGAGAATGCTAACGCAGTGTGTCCTGCTGCTATTCAGCCTTAGAAAGAACAGACAGACTTAGCTGGATATATTTATCTTTGTGCAGAGATTGGGCCTTCATAGAATCAGAGTTTGGCCATGGTCACTGCATTACAAGGAACCACTGTGCAAGCAACGCTTACACAGAAACAAGGGAATAAAATATGTTTTAAATGTGGAAGTTTGGGTCATTTTAAGGATGATAATCCTAGGAATAGAGGTGCCAAGAGTGGGCAATCAGGCTATACCCCAGGAGTTTGTCCTCAATGCAAGAAGGGTAACCAGTGGGCCAAGGAATGTAAATCTAAGACAGATATTCAGGGCCATCCTGGGTGGAGAAATGAGCTGAGGGGCCAGCCTCAGGCTCCAAGACACCAACAGCAAGCAGCTTATGGAGCCATGAATCTGCTACCCAGCCAAGGAAATCCATTTTTTTTAACTTATCAGGGCACCCCGAGGAAGTACAGGATTGGACCTCTCTTCCACTATCCATGCAGTATTAACCCCAGAAATGGGAGTTCAAACTCTGCCTTCAGGAGTTTTGGGAACTTTACCTGCAGAAACGTAGAGATTTCTTCTAGGATAAAGCAGTTCTATTGTAAAGGGACTGCAGATTTATCCAGGTGTTATAGATAATGACTATGGGGGAGAAATTAGAATTATGGCTGCTTCCCCTCATGATATTGTAA
This sequence comes from Hylomyscus alleni, assembly GCA_019843855.1. NCBI lineage: Eukaryota > Metazoa > Chordata > Mammalia > Rodentia > Muridae > Hylomyscus > Hylomyscus alleni. The sequence continues at coordinate 20,519 of JADRCC010571758.1, forward strand.
TTGTACCTTCTAACCAAAGAATTGCTCAACTTATCTTAGTTCTCTTGCATCTACTACCTTCCAGATTTGTTGAGAGTGAGAGAGGACAGAGTGGCTTTGGTTCCTCTGATGTGTACTGGGTTCAATCTATTACTAGTAAGAGAAATAACCATAAATTAATAATTGAAGGAAAAAGCTTTGAAGGATTAATAGATACTGGAATTGATGTAACAATTATTAGAGAACAAGATTGGCCTTCAACTTGGCCTTTGTCTGATAGTCTTACTCACCTCCAAAGGATTGATTATGCCAACAATCCAAAACAAAGCTCTAAACTTCTAACCTGGAGAGATGAGGAGGGCAATTCAGGACAAATTCAGTCTCAGCCTTATGTTACGTCAAATTCGCCTATTATCCTCTGGGAAAGAGATGTCTTGTCACAGATGGGTCTTATATTGTGTAGTCCTAGTGAGGCATTGAATAAGCAGATACTAGGACAAGGATTTTTACCTGGTCAGGGGCTAGGAAAGGAAGAACAAGGCATTAAGACATTTGTAGGTCCTAAGCCTCACTCTAACACTAGAAGCTTGGGGTATTTTCCATAATGGCCATTATCTTGCCTACATCCCATGCTGATAAAATTCAATGGCTTAATAATATTTCAGTGTGGGTTGATCAGTGGTCTTTGTCTGAAGAAAAGGTAGAAGTGGTTTCTTGTCTAGTGCAGGAGCAATTAGAAGCAGGTCATCTAAGAGAAGCTCAGTCTCCTTTGAATACTCCAATATTTGTTATCAAGAAAAAATCTGGTAAATGGAGATTGTTACAAGATTTAAGAAAGGTTAATGAAACCATGGTACCTCTGGGAGCTTTACAACCTGGTCTGCCATCCCCAGTAGCTATTCCTAAAGGATATTATAAAATAGTGGTAGATTTAAAAGATTGTTTCTTTACTATTCCTTTGCACCCTGAGGATTGTGAAAGATTTGCTTTCAATGTTTATTCTACTAATTTTAAGGAACCTATGAAAAGATATCAATGGGCAGTTCTTCCTCAGAACATGGCTAATAGTCCTACCTTATGTCAAAAGTTTGTGGTACAAGACATTCAGCCTGTAAGACAGCAACATACATTGTCCATTCCACAGACAATGTCTTATTAGCAGGAAAAGATCCTCAGGACTTGCTTTTATTTTATAGAAATTTACAACAGACCTTAGTTGATAAAGTACTATAGCTCCAGAAAAGGTACAAACTAAGGATCCTTATAATTATTTGGGCTTTAGCCTTACAGATCAAGCCATTTTCCCCCAGAAGATAGTTACTCACAGAGACAGTTTAAAAACTTTAAATGATTTTTCAAAAACTGTTAGGTGATATCAATTGGCTTCACCCCTATTTAAAGCTTACTACAGGGGAATTGAAACCTTTATTTGATGTTCTTAAAGGGAGTCCTGATTTCTACCTCCCCTAGATCTCTAACTTCAGAAGGATTGCTGGCCTTATAACAAGTAGAAAGAGCTATTGAAAATAAATTTGTTACTTATATAGACTATTCCTTGTCTTTGCATCTGTTGACTTCTAATGCGACTCATATGCTTACAGGATTGTTGTGGCAAAGGGCTCCTCTTACGTGGATACATTCAAGGATATCTCCTAAATGTAATATCCTATCATATTATGAGACAGTAGTTGGAAGGAAACAGGCACTGACTTATTTGGGCAAAGAATCAGATATCATTATTCAGCCTTTTAATGTAGATCAAGATATTTGGTTGAAACAGTATAGTACAGATTAGTTGCTTGCTCAAATAGGATTTAAAGGAACTATAGATAATCATTATCCTCAAGATCGGATGATAAAATTTTTAAATGTACATAAGGTGATATTTCTTAATATGACATCTTACAGACTCTGCGTAATACTTTTGATTTTTACTGATGGCTCCTTTAAGGGACAAACTGGGTATCTTATAATAATCAACAGGTAGTCATAGAGACTCCTGGGCTCTCAGCTCAGTTAGCAGAACTAACAGCGGTACTAAATGTTTTTCAGTCTGTGAATGATATTTTTAATCTTTTTACTGATAGTTTATATGTAGGCCAGTCTGTTCTTCTATTGGAAGTTTGTGGTACATTTAATTTTAATATGGCAGCAGGGTCTATGTTTTTGCAATTGCAAAACATCTTTCTTGCTTGAAAAAAATCCATTTTATATTGGTCATGTACAAGCTCATTCTGGTCTTCCTGGACATTTAGCTGCAGGCAATGATTGCCTTGACAGAGCTCTAACAGGAGAGACCTTAGTTTCAGGTCCTGTTGCATTGACTAGACATGATCATGACAAATTTCATCTTTCTAGCCATACCTTATGACTCTAACATCAAATCACTAAGGAACAGGCAAGAATGATTGTAAAGCAATGCCCTAACTGCCTTATATTATCTCCAGTTCTGCATTTAGGGGTTAATCCATGAGGCCTTATGCCCAATCATATTCGGCAAAAGGATATAACTCATTATGCAGAATTTGGAAAATTGAAATATATACATGTTTGTAATGACACTTGTTCAGGATTCCTTTTTCCTTCTCTACATATGGGAGAAACCTCTAGAAATGTAATTGATCATTGTTTACAAGCCTTTAATGCTATGGGATTACCTAAAGTCATTAAGACAGATAATGGACTAGCCTATACTGGCAAAAATTTTATATCATTTTGTAACAAATTTGGTATTGAAAATAAAACTGCAATTCCTTATAACCCAATGGGACAAGGAATTGTTAAATGTGTGTATCACACTCTGAAATATTGACTTATAAAAACAAAAAAGTAGGAATTATAGCCCCCAAAGACACCAAAAGCACATCTCACTTTTGTTTTTTGTTTTTTGGTTTTTGAGGTTTTTTTGGTTTTTCGAGACAGGGTTTCTCTGTGTAGCCTTAGATGTCCTGGAACTCACTCTGTAGACCAGGCTGACCTCGAACCTAGAAATCCGCCTGCCTCTGCCTCCCAAGTGCTGAGATTAAAGACGTGTACCACCACTGCCCGGCTTGCTTTTGTCTTATTTGTTTTAAATTTTTTGCCAACTGATGCTAAAGGTCAGTCTGCTGCATATTGCCACTGGCTTCCAGTCACTTCCAGTTCATATGCCATGGTTAAATGGCGGAACCCCCTAACTAATATGTGGAATGGTCCATA
>JADRCC010571760.1:0-14992 GCA_019843855.1 Hylomyscus alleni
TTTTTTTATGGAAAACATTAAGACTCACAATATTAATAAAACGGACTTGGAGGAGAGGGATAATGATAATAGAGTAAGCGTCGCTGACAAAGTGAATAAGTTCTGAATGTGTAATATTCAACATGGTGATTAACATTAACAGTAATGTTTATTTGAGATTTGTTAATGGGACAGATTTTACAAGTTCTTAGCATGCATGCCGTGACACTCATGTGAGGTGAGGTATCTGCCAATGAGCTTGAGTACAGTAATTAATTTTACAATGTACATGCACAAAAATTCACCATACGTATCTTATGTGCCCTTTCGATCCCATATCAGACAACTCTGCTGGTGGACTCAACTAACTCTAGACAGAACATACTGGGAAAAAACCTTGTGTCTGGGCTGAATATGTAGACTGTGCCTTTTCTCCCTAAGCAGTCCAGCACACCGACTCTTTACATAGCTTTTGCATTATTTTAGGTGTCATAAGTAGTCTAGAGATGATTTTGTACATTGGGTCATATAAACACTTACCATTTTTGTGTGTGAGAGACTTGCTCATCCAGTCTACCAGAGGGGATTCCTAGAAGCAATCTCCTGTAGGAATCAAGAGGAGATTGCACCTGCCATTTTTGTCAATCATACGGATTTCAACTGAAACAGAAATGAAAGAATATGAGGAGACTCATAAAACTGTGTTGCAGCAGCTTCATTTACAAATACTTGGTATGTGCTGCCACACTCTCAGAGCTGGTCTATTTCTTTCATTTACATTTCCTGCCTGGCTCCTGTAGGCTTTTTAAAATTGCTACCCCTAATTCAAAACTAGCACTTGTGATCCCGTGGCTGACTTTGAAGATCTTTCTTTGTGAGTTTCCCCGAAGCCCCCAGTCCTTTGGTAATGAGGCACTTGATAGCCATGGACACTTGAAGACAGCATGGAGTCAATAGCCATTAGCAAATGTGTTCTATGCACCAGGCACTGCATTTTCTCTAAGAGAGGCTAAATCTTACCTGGTATGCTTATGGCTTGATATTAACTTTGAACTCTCATGACTATGACAGCACATGCTAGCAAACACCCCACCCCCAACCAAGTTCTCCCAACGCTAATTCTTATAATACGCATTGTGGCCAGATTGGCTGAGCTAAATAATCTCCATCTCTTGAATTTAATCTGGAAGGACACAGCAAGATGTCTTTCCCTTGGTATGCTATAAGTCTTGCCTTAAGACACTCTGTTAACAGAATTGGAAGGTAGAGGTCTCTGAGAGGCAATATCGCTGTTGATAAAAAGTAAGATGCTAATAAGGGAAGAGAAAAGTCCGTTGCAGGCTGTCTGTAGATGCTTTGAGGATTAAGCAGCATTGCCTGTGTAGATAGTGGTCATTCCAAGCCCGTGCTTTAGGCACAGAGGTGATACTCAACCTGGGGTGATAGGAGATGCTGCAATGTGCATCTATACCCTGTGCTTTCTCAAGTTTGCCTTTCTTTCTTGATACAAAATTCTACATTTTACAAATAATATCCTTCCCTCTTCACATAATCCTATATGGGTAGCATGCTATTCATTGGAATAAAGCCTCATTTTGAAAGGATAATATGGTAGAGAAGATGTTGTGTGGATGGTAGAAGGATACAGGATGGAAGGAAAGTAATAACTAAGAACTCTACAGGCACATGCATAGATGGGAAAAGGAAGCCTTGAAGCCAGAAAGTTAGTCTAAAAGTGTAAGACAAAATTAATCATGTCAAGGCAATCCAACAAAATATAAATATATTATGGTCTATTAATAATTAAGCCACACATAGAAGTTTGTATTTCTTGAGTATCTGTATTCACAAAAATTATGATAGGAAATATTTAATTTTGCATTGTAAACATTTTTCAATTCCAAAATAATCAATACAAAGTTACTAATATAAAATTTTCTATATTTTTTTCATGTGAAAAATCTATAAAATTGTAACAGGGCCCAATTTAGACTTAGAGCCTAATCTCACTCTGGACTCAATATCAGAGTTAAGGAACCTAATGGGCTGGAGAGACAGGTCAGGGTTAAGAGCACTTGTCGCTTCCAGAGGACTCTGGTTAAGTTTCCAGAACCTGCATGGTAGCTTACAACTATATGTTACTTCAATCTAAAAGACCAAATATCTTCTTCTGGCCTGTGCAGGCACAGAGATAAATGTAGGTGAAACACTTATACAGACAAAACAAGTGAATCTTAAGACAGACAAAGGATGTGACAAACATCTGCTGCTGAGTTGCTGCCATATTGGACGAACTTTTTAGAGGCAACTGATTGTGGCATGAAGTCAGGCCTTGTAGACCTTGAGCAATCACTGGATGTATATGTTGTATAGGAAGAGGGGGTGTGACCTTGGGTGACCTTCAACTGGGGACAATGAGGTGATATGTGTGAGTGTGTGGCTAAGCCAATCAACACAGGAAGGGATGTGTCTAATGCAATACCCACTCATTCACCCACTCATCTCATTCCTCTGGTTGCTCAGTTTTTACAGACCCAGTCTTAAGATTCCAGCATCCATGCCTAGTCCTAGGGTATTTCACATTTTCATCTGTGTTTTTTCTTATTTATCAGTATTTCCTGAAATATAATGGGCAATCACAGGGGAATTAAATTTGATTATAGGTGGTATATAGGCAAACAACTTTCTTTCAACAACAACCTATTTGCTGCATGTTAAGTCTTAATGCAGTTACCACATAAAGTGGTTTCATAGATGCTATGACTTGGAATAGACTAAAGTAGATATTAAGTGGATATTTTAATTATATTCTGGAAAAATATTAAAATTAAAGAGTTGTGTGTTTCTTTACTATAGATAGGCCCAGTGCTACAACTCTGTTTGGTACCATTCTCTTGTTTGACATCATTTTCCCCCTAACTTGAAGCACATTTGACACCTTGACAGCTCCATTTATATCTCTAAGTTAAACCTCTCTTGGAGTTTAGGCTCTTATAGCTGACTGACTACTTGACAGTTCCTCTTAGATGTCTCACAACCTCCTTAAATTTACTCAGTCCAAAACTGAATTCTTAAGCTCTCTTACTATAAGCTCCTGTTGTCTATTCTTAGTCACTTTGCTAAAACCTGTACTCTACAGGCTAGAGCCCTGGAAACCTTCCTTCCATTGTATGTATATGTTCCCTAAGAAACCCATGCCCTCCGTTTTTCTGTTCCAGTGCTGTAGAACCTAAGAGTTTTTTTTGAACCTATATTTGCCAACATACTGCTGGAGTCTTTCTCTGCATGTCTCCATCGTTGATACTTTAGGTTCAGCCATGAGCCTGCCTTTCCTGCCCTGAACTGGGATTCTCTTCATTGTACTCTTAGCTTTCTCTCCACAATTCAGCCTCCATTTGCCAAGCATCCTCTTTGGTTTGGGTAAGGGTTTTTTTTTTTTTTTTTTTTTTTTTTTTTTAATGTGCGAAGGATAAAATACCCAACTACGGCCCTGCTAAAATGTGCTGGTATCTTTAAAAGACAGACCTTCATGGGAGGTCCTTGGATCATTAATTAGCTACATTGGTTGTTCACAACAGTGAGTTGTTACAAAAAAAGCATGTCCCCTCAGTTGCTTTCCAGTTTCTTGTTAATTTCATCTCTCTCCTGCATTTGCTTTTCCTACCCAACCAGAATGCTGTCCATCTTAGAGGTCAAATGGGCACAGCTGCAGGATCCTAAAGGTTAACCTTTAAGGATTGTAAGCTAAATACACTTCTTTTTTGATGTGTGGTTAGTCTGTCATAGGTATTTTGTTATATTAACAAAAATATGTGGATGTAACAACCAAGTAATTTTTTTAAAGCATAGACTTAATAATATAATCATCTTGAGTTTATTGCTCATTAGTCAATTATCATTGAATTTGAACTGAATCCAATTTGTTTAGCAGGGACTAGAAGGCCACCTTAATATCTCCTCCTTTATGTAATATCATTTATTTACTCTGCTCACTGATCTCTAAAGAAATTGAGCTTCTTTCTGGGGAATACTTCTATTGCCTCTTGAACTCAGGGATCCTGAACTTGTGGCTCCTTTAAATATCCTACTCTTGGCTTGTTAGATGTTTGGATCACTCAGAATGTTATTTTCTCTTCCTGTCTTTGATTAGCCTATCTTAGTCTTGGTAATCATAAATTTGTTTATTTGCTTATAATTTATAAATGAATAAGCTTATAATTTCAAAGTATTTTTCAGTTAATTAATAAATGGAAAGAATGCATTCAACAAAATATTAATGCCTTTCAGAACAATGTTTCATTTCTTTAGTGGAGTCCTTTATCTTACTTGTGAGGAAGAATTAAAGCTGTTTCCCTGTAGCCCTATAGGCAGTATCCACCCCTTCCCTGGTGGCTGCATTTTGAGCAGGGCAGCACATCTTTGGCCAGTGTAGCATTTTGTAAGACCTTCTGGTTGAGCCCAGGATGGCTTAACTTGTTGCCCCTCAAACAGAGATGTTTTTTAGAACAAAGTTCACATCTCCACACAGGCAGCTGATGCCCTCCTGTGCCCCTTTCCCCAGTATATGTTTGATACAGGCTTTGGCTTTTCCTAGTGCTCAGGGCAGCCTAGCCTGACTGGATGATGTGAGTATCTGGGGACCAGTTATACTCTGCTCACTCTTCTCACCATACTTCATTCACCAGAATGGCAGATTGTTGTTTTTAATAGAATGGAAACGTCATTTGATTACTAATGACAACCTTTCCTCATATATCTTAGCCATTGCTACTTTTACTCTAAACACACTATTGGTTTTCTTTTCTCTTCTTTCTCCTTTTTTGGGGTGGATGGGTGGGACTGGTTGTCTTCCTAAAGTCTTATAAGTTTAGCAGATGTTAATTTGATATACACGGCATTTTTACATAAATATATAAATTATATCATCTGTAAGTAAAAAAGATTTGTATTTTTTGGTCACATTTCCAGTGATCATATGTCTTTCTTCTTTCTATTGATGCATTTTAATCCATAGACTTTACATATAATATTGACAATAATAGGCACTTTTTAAAATGATTTCTAATCTTGGTGGAAATGCATCTAGTGTTGTATTATTAACTAGAAGATTGATTGGCATACCTACTCTTTACTGTTTCTGGGATGACTCCCTCTTTTCACACTGTACAATTTTTTTTTAAGTAGGTTATATTCCTATAAAAGCTGTCTTATTTTATGCTTAAACATTTACTTTTATTTAACATAATCAACCCAGAAAGCTATATACATTTGTCGTGTGGAGTGCAATGTTTCAAAGCAAATGTACATTGCTGAATAATTAAGTCATGCTGAATCACATCGAATGCGGTTACCACTTTTGTGATGAGATCACTTAAGCTCTACTTAGCAATGCTTAGTAATACAATACATTATCATTGACTATATCCATGATGTTCTTCAATAGATATCTTAACTATTCCTCTTATCTGTCATTTTCTACATGTTGACCTCCATCTTCTTTCCTAGGTTTCTGACACCATAGCCCTTGTTAACTAACATTCTACTCTGAGATGAATATTTCATTTTATATATATATTACTGATTTCATGAAATATTTGATATTCTGTACCTGAATTATTTCACTTAACACAGTGTCTTCTGGGCTTATCCATTGCTGCAAATGACAGAATACTTTTCCTTTTTTAAAAATACCAAACAGACAAACACATACATGCTCCCCATCCAACTAAACTACACTTTAGCCATTCATCTGCTGATGAAACTTCAGGCTGTATAACTTGTGAATTATGCTTGTAAGAGTGTTGATACTTATTTGTTATATTTAGTAGTTGATTTGTTGGATTATATGGTAGTTACATTTCCAAATCTTGGAGGAGTCTCGAAAATGTCTATAACATCTATGTTCATTTGTATTACTACAAAATACATGCAAAAGATCTTTCTCCACATTTTTTACCAACATTTGTCATGTATCATATTTATGCTATAGCCATTTTAACAAGTGTGGCTTGAATATGCAATTCCCTGGTGACTAATCAATGTCTAGCCTTTTTTCAAAGATCCTTCAAACATTTGTATTCTTCCCTTTAGACCTGCCTATTTAGTTCCATTTAGCAGGTTTTAAAAATAAAATTAGTTGTTTTTTTTTTAAAAAGAAGACTGTTTTGTTTTATGAGTATGTGATTTTTGCCTACCTGCAAGTATGTATTTCACAAGCACACCTAGTCCCTGAAGAGCCAGAAAAGAGTACTGAATATCCCGGAATTGGAGTTAAAGGCACTTGTGAGCTGCCATGTGGATGCTGGGAATGGAATCTGGGTCCTCTGCAGGAACATTAGATGCTCTTAGTCATACAGAATCTCTCCGGCACTTGAATGATATTAATGATTTGAGCTCTCTTCATATTTTTAACATTAAGCTGTATCAAATATATGGTCTACAAGTATTTTCTCTTGTTTTGTAGGTTCTCTTTTATTCTGCTGACTATTTACTGTGTTGTGCCGAAACTTTTGGGTTGATGGAGTCCCATTTTTTAATTTTGCCTTTATTGCCTGTGTTGTTAGAGCAAAACTGAAGAGATTTTTCTACCATATTTTCTTCTAGTAGTTTTGTATTTTGGGTTCTTTTGAGTGCTTATTAATAAATTTAGTATGAAGTAATGTTCTGGATTATTCTTTTATATATAGATAATTTAGCTTTCACAATGCCACCTACCTAAGACCCAGTTCCAACCTACTGTGTATTCTTGCTACTGTCATAAAATATTAGTTGGCTATAAAAGCAGGAATCTATTTCTAGGCTCTCTCTAGTATACTGGTCTTACGCTTCTTATGCTGATCCCATGGTCTTTGACTCTGTTGCATATTTTGAAGTCATGCAGTATTATGATAACAGCTTTGTTTTTTTAAATATTCAAAATTGCTTGAAATATTTAAGACTTTTGTGTTTTTTAAAATACATTGTAGGATGTTTTTTCCTACGTACATGGAAAATGCCATTGAAATTTTTATGGGGATAGCTGCCTCGTTTTAGGTACAATTCATTTACTTGCAACTTCTTCCTTTTGATTCCATTTGATAAGTAAGAATGTTTCATGCCCATAATTTGATATCTGAGATCTTGATGAGTGTATCTGTTCTCCAGGTTCCCCAACCTGTCCCATGTGCAGTTGACTTTTCAACCATTGTATCGTTAATATGTTTCTTTCACGACCTCCTCCAGGTAATGATGTCTTTTAGGCTTGTGTTTGTTTAGCTCTATGGTTATACTTGTTTTACTTCCCAGAGAGAATATATGGAATTTTTGTTAGGGATCCACATTCTTCACAGAAATACAAGGAATAGTCCTTAGAGAATATGAAGTCTATTTGAGGACATTATTGATCACAGCAGGTGAGGTTCTGAGGTAGGGAATGGGATATCCAAGCTTTCCAGGTATCATGGATTCTTAGAATAGATCTAATTCTCAAATTAAAATTTCAAACTTTAGAATCATGAAAATAAATGATATTCCTTTCACAAATGAGTTATTTTTTAAAGGAGTCACTATAAGTGATTTCTAATGTTCATAGCCTTAAAATCCATGAAGCAAAATGAAGAAATGGCTCCAAAACTTGACAGAGGTAAAATATAACCTACCTGTGGGCATTAGTAGCAGCACAATTTGACAATCACAGCACTGTAATTTCTGGTTGGTTTTATAGCCATGCCAACAAATTTCTCTCTGGAGTGGATAAATAGGCAACTTTCAGAGATTCATTGGTTTCTTTTGGAACAACTGAAAGTATTAAGAAAGGAGTATAAATGTCTCATCTTTATCTTTGCTACCTTTAAAAAAAATAAACTTAGATGTTTCCAGCTATCTCATGGGTGTTTATCATTGACTGTCACCATGGCAATCTTCTTCTCAACATTGGTTTTTCCTGAGATGAGTTTGCTTCCCATTTCATGGCTATGGGAAGAGTGGCCAGCATCGCACAATCTCTTGTGTGCTCATCAAATGGGAGTGTGATCTATAACAGCTGAGTGGGCAAATATCCTTTGTAACAATATCTTTGCTTTCAGTGACTCCTTTCTTCATTTTAATAAGATGCAAACACAGTGTATTAGATAGTTTCTGGGGACCCTCTCTAATTGAAGGCCCTTTTTTCACCCACTTCTTTCCTGTTAGTTGCAATGAGGAGACAGTGCAGCTAGTGACCATTGGAAGAGAATTCTTTGGTGGAAGACAAACAAGAACAAAGATGTGTTACTCAGCACCATGGGACACTGACTTCATGTAACCCTAGCTCTGAAAGGCTTCTGAGAAATAAATACATTTCACTGTTTCAACCCACATTACTTTAGCTTTTCTAATATTTGCTTCTGTTATTGTACTTCTTTTTGCTTCCTAAATCTAAATTAACCCATGGTAAAATGCCTTACCATTATCATCCACTGTTTTTGTTTTGTTGTTTTGAGTGTGATTTTTATTCTTCTGTTTATGTGGGTCTTGAACTCTTGGCTCATGTGAGCTTCTTGACTCTGCTTCCAGAGTAGTTGGGATTACATGTGTGTTTTAGTTACCCATGAAGCTTATCATCATTATACACCCTAGAGCAGATATTCATATTCATCCTGTTACTGGTTGGTCATTGAAGCCTGGGGTTCTCATTTATAGATGTCTCTTTAATCTGGCCTCACAGCTCCTCTTTCCTCATTAACATAAACCACTTTTCTCATGAAGATAGTAACACATAGACTACCTCTCTCTAATTCTGTGACCTTCTCATTTTATTTGTTTTAATACTTCCAAATAGATAAAAAATCATTTATTCCTTTATACACACATGCCTATTAACCTCACGAGAGAAAGAAAACCTCTCTCAGTGTCATTGTAGCCCTTTGCCAGATTCTACAAACTATTGCTCCAGGGTCTTTTTTCCTTGAAAGAACAACATTGAAGATACCTTTTCAGAATTCTTTTGTTTTAGCACATTCTCTTTTTTATGAGTCTTTTACTATGCTCAGATGCCTTTTGCCATTTTTGTTTTGTGTTTTCTGTCTCCGAAATAAACCTCACCATTGTTCAAAAACAGCTAATGTGGCTAGAGAGAGAGCTGCTTTGAGAATGTGCCTTCCATACAAGCTTGAAGAATTGAGGTTAACTTGCAGTATATTTATAAAAAAACTGGCATACTGCTATAAAGTTGGAATCTCAGTGCTAAGGACATGAAATTAGGCAGAATTCTGAGGCATGCTGGTCAGCTAGCATATCTGAATTGGGGAACCCTAAGTCCCAGGGAGAGACATCCTATCAAACAATATGATAGATCTTGAGGAATCACATACAAAGTTGACCTCTAGTCTCCATATGCATGTGCATATGTGCACTCATTAGAACACACATTTATATTCATGTGCACATGTGTGTTTATTCACACAAATATAGCTCATACCTTGTAATATGAATAGACCCATTTTGAGCTGATTTCCAGGGCCAGACTTTGTGCTCTAAGTCTAATAATTGACCCACTCTACAATTCTAATCAGCTCTTTTGTATCGTGGTGGTCAGTGAAAAAACATACTTGGAACACTACAAAGTTAGCATGCTCATTCCTTTGTTGTTAGTATATCTCAAATTGTATATTACTAGAGTGTCCCACATCTTCAGTGAATCACTAAACTTGTTTCTGTTTGGCGAAAAGAATTGGTAATACACATAATCATAGACTTTACTGAGTAGATCATGAGAGGTAGATCTGTTGAGCATGTACTTAAAATCTCATCATAAGCTGAATGTCATTAAGTTAGTGCATAAAGACTTGATGAGATAGCAGGCTAGCTTAATGTACACAGTTGATGAGGTTCAGTCTACATCACAGGCCCATCCCAGGAGTTTATTTATTGTCTGGAGGTGATAAAATTAGCAAAAGGACACCCCACTACTAGACAGCATGTTTCTTTAGATTCAGAGTCTATACTCTTGCTGCCAAATTGGTCACAGTCTTGCTTAATACTGAATTTATCCCTAATTTTTTTTTTTTCAGATTGGAAAAGAATACTACATTTGAAAGCAGGAAACTAAAGTTCACTATAACAGCATGCATTTTTGAAAGATTATATAAGCCCCAGAAGGGTTACATAAGAGGCAAACTTCCCAAATGTCACCGTATGTGACATGCTAGTTGAGCTAAGCATTCTGTTATGTAGCACTGTCAAATAAACATGTGGGTGAGCGTCCTTAAGCCTTCGAAAATGGAAGAATGTAGTGATCATAGACAAAATAATTTCTGAAAACCTTGCACATTCATCTAGATCACTTTTTATTTGGAGTATAGTGTAGGGCGTGGAATTATAGCTGAAGATACATTTAATAGATAATGATCAATTATACTATGCCCCTGTGCTGGTCACTCAGTCCGAAGAGAAACAGGATAGTGTGCATGACACATAGTTGTTAAAGGATATTTGGAGATGCTGCAAGCCTCTCTTTTGCTAAAATTGTTACATTGTTTAATTTCTTCTATCAAGTTTATAGCCATCATATAATATACACAGTCAACAGTGAATGGCAACAATGCAGAGCTTATTGTATGTATTCAGGCAGTGTTATGTTTGCTCACTCATTGAATGGTGATTTCAAGGCTTAAGCAGCACCAGATTCCACAATGTGACTGAACAGAATGTCACATATGACATTCCTGGTGTTCGTAGTCACCCCCAGTGATCAGAATAAGCATATTTACTTTAGAAATCCATGTTCCCTAATGTAGCTTTGAGGCTTCTTTATGGAATAGATCCTGAATAAGAATATGTCATAACAAGCTCCATCTAGTGATGCCCCAGTCTGTTTGAGAAAAAGAAGCCAGAGGAAATTCATGGCAGATTGATTCTGAGCCATCTTCTAATTTGCCAGTTGTAGAAGTCTAGAATTGTGTGCTAATAAATTTCAATGCAAGAAGAATACAATTTCTTTATCATACTTCTCACAGAAAAGAATATTAATCTGAAGCAAAGGGATGCAAAGGCATTTGGCTATTCCTCTCATTTTATTTAAATTAATTTGTGAACATAATCCAACTGATTTTTTTTCTTTCAGTTTAGTTGTTTTTGTTTTGAGACATGGTGTTTTTGTTTTGAGACAGGGTCTCACACTATAATCCATGTTGGTCTAGAATGCTCCACCTGAACCGAGCTTGACCTTGAGCTCACAGCAATCTTTATGCCTCAACTTCCCAACCTCTGGAATTACGAGCATGAGCTACTATACTCAGCTAGCTCATCTGAGTTTACTTATTTTTTTCTTGAGTCTTCTGTCCTCTTTACTTTATCAACCTGGATATGAAAGAGGAAATGGACACGGAGCATCAGACGTTGGCATGGGCATTACATTTTCTGGAGATGAAGGGGCTGGGGCAACCTGGAAGAGAACAACGTGTTGGAGTTGGATTATCAGATTTCTTCAGAAGAAGTTCTTCTGAACCACTTCTTTCTGAGATGGTTCTGGAACAAAAGGGTCTATCCTGTGCCTCTAAAGCAGCATTCAGAGCTCACAGTAACATCACCCCCCCTTTCCATAAGTAAACACACTGTTTATCTTTCCGAGTATGTTGAAAGTGTGCCCAGCATACACATGCTAGATGAATTGAGCCTTGTGTTACTGTGTATTCTTGATAAGCAGTATGAGTCTGAGGCAAAGATGGCACACATTCTGTGTTTGCTAAAGGAGATGTTGAATTAAGCAGAAAAGTGAGGTTTAGAGAGAATAATATCTAGAGGAAACTAAACCGGCACTGTGGATGCTGGGAGAAGCTGTGGACACTGATATGAGTAAGGGAATATAGAGACTCTGAGGTTCCCATTGCATTCCACACAGTTAAGGGGGATTCTCTAGGGAAGGGACATTCAAGGGAAGCCAAAGAGTAGGCAGGCACCAGGGAATGAATGGCTCAATTTTATTTTAAATATTTGGGAACAACTTGCCTAGGAAGGAGGTTGGTGTCTCCCTCACAAATACAGCAAAAAAAAAATTTTTTTTTTTTGAAAAAAGTTGTTTATGATGGAGATAGGGAGAAAAAGACACACACTCCAAAGCTGGGGTCTCTTGAATGATGTTGACTCATTTCCCTCAAATCTCAGCCTCAAACTCAGGCACCTGAGAAGATGGAGACTAGACTTACTAAAAGTGATTTCTGTGTTGTCAATTCTAGACTAAGAACTTGACAAGATCCTTTAGGGATGAATCAGTTTAGAAAGCACTGTGGCATCTTTACCTCCTGTCCCTGCCATTCAGGCTGATGGCTGAACAGCTGCTTCTTTGTTTTCAAGGTTCTTTTCTTGGGGACTTTATTAAAGGAACCCATAGTGATGAATGGCGAGGAGACAATGCTCAAACTGCAACCCACCATCTTTGTTGACTTGCTGATGTTTTCGGCATCTGAGCAAATGATATATATATTTTTAAAGATTTATTTTTTTTTATGTGTATGAGCACACTATAGCTGTCAGACACACCAGAAGAGGGAATCGGATCCCATTACAGATGGTTGTGAGCCACCATGTGGTTGCTGGGAATTGAACTCAGGACTTCTGGAAGAGCAGTCAGTGTTTTTAACCTCTGAGTCATCTCTCCAGCCCTGGCCAAATAATATTAATAGTATTGAGGGTGTGTTTGCAATTGCTTTTAAGAAATCTTTCCTCAAAATGAGCATCTTCTTTATGTTAAAGCTCTCTCTGGAGTCTATGCCCTGATTCTTATGAGGTTTTCAGTGCTCAAAATCAAAATCATTTGTACAAAGTTCTCTATATTGGACTTTGGAGTGTCTGACAATTGTATTCATAGTTGGGCCTAAAGACTAATTTAGTAAACTTACATTGATCCTTTCCAATTACTTGTTTCCCATCCCTAATCATCTGGCACCAGCAATGTAATTTAATTTGTCCATCCAATCTCTCTCCAGTAAGTCTTGGCTCATCTCAAGACCACCCAACAGAAGACTTTATCCAGTGGTCCCTATGGCTTTGTTATTGAAAGGGCTGCATCGACAACAAGGACATACAGATAAATACCAACATTTGTGCTGGAGAGCTGGGCTACATAATCAGAAATGAGGATTGGAGAGAGGAGATGAGAATGGTAGAAAAATCAATTCAGAAAATTACCTGAGGATAATTTGAGAGGAACTTATCAGTTTAAGACTTGAATCCTGTCTGGCTTGTTCTGCCCATGGAAGAATTTGATCCAAGCTACGTGGAGCAAATCCCCAGAATCCTAGCAGACACTTCACATCTTATTCTTAATCCTTCAATCAATGATTGATAAGGACATCCTGATCAAATGAGATACGCTTGCTCCACCCCCTCAGAAAAAGTCAATTACCTCTTAAGTTACCCAGCAAGCTAAGGCAATAGGCACAGGTTTATAAACCAGGATTGGAAAAGAGTGCTGTTTGTTTCTCTCATTTGCAATAGTTGCCTTGGAGTTAAAAGTTGCTTCTTGGCAGAGAGAAAAGGCTATAAAGAAAGCCTAGGGTTTGTTTCTAGACATCGTATAAGAAACAAAAGGAAGCTGCTTTCAGAAATCAGAGTGGGTTTGCCAGCAATTGCATTGTGCAAAAATGTAAATAAATAAAATAAAATAAATAATGCATTCTGTTTTCAAAGGCCCTGACAAACCATGATAGAAGGAAAAAAAAAATCAACTTTATTTTTTTCCTTTGGTTTTAGGGTGGCGAGTTTCATGACAGAAATAAAGTGAGTCTGTGTTCTCTAAGTAATTTATTAGTGCATCTTGGCACAGCAGCACTAATGGGCTTGCTGCCAGGTGTTCCGAGCTGCAGTTTGTCATGTCTGACTCCTTAGTTCTTCCGAGCAATTGAAGAAATGGCCTTCTGCAGGCTGTCAGTGACAGATTCTAGCGCACTCACATAGATAAAGCTCAATTAGCTCCTGGAAAAAAAATCTTTTAAAAATGCAATGAGCTGCACCATGAAAGATAGGTAGGTGATGTCACCCAAAACAGAATAAAATGTTACCATTGAGGGAAGGACGTGTCCACAATGAACAAGTATGTTTGTCGCCTTATTGGAAAATTCTCCCCACTTAAAAGAAAAAGGTGATTATTATTAATTACTTCAAGGGTTAGGAAGACCTTTGCTTTAGGAGCGTGGTATCGTCCTAAAATCTGAAGAGTTAGCATATCATTCTGGCCTCCGTCTTCTCATCCATTCGTCTCCCTACCTACCCACTGGTGCGCCACAAAGTGCAAACAGTTCTAGCTTCAAACAGAGCTATCAAAGTACTTCTTGGGCTGAGGATGTAGCTTAGTTGGCAGAGTGTTTATATGGCATACATAGATCCTGGCTTTATTCCTCGTACTGTCTAAAGCGGGGCATGATGGTGAACACCTGTGATCTTAGGTCTCAGGAGGTAGAGGTAGAAGGATCAGAAGTTCAGGGTCATCCAAAACTACACAGTGAGTTCAAGGCCAGCCTGGAAACTTGAAACCCTGCCACAAACAAAAACAAAAACAAAACAAACAATAACAACAACAACACCCCAAACGTCTGTAGTAACCTTATATACTGTTCAGTTCACTAATAGTTTAAAAGTTGAGGTTGTACATTTTAAAAATCAAGGCATTTCACACATAAGAAAATCCAGATTTTGACATCTCTTAATATATGAAAACACTTGAAAAAGTGAATATCTATTCCTTTAGTGTAAAACTTGACCTACAATGTTAATTAAATACTGGATGCTCTCTGAAAGGTGCCCATCATGGAAGTCCACAGAGGTGTCCTTTATTTATTTGCTTGTCTCACCCTAGTCTGAATAGGAGGACCCAAAGTTGAATGCAAAGAACTGTCATCCCAACAGTCATTCTGAGGTCTTCCTGCAATAAAATCACTTAAGATTTTTACTAAAGTTCAAGAATCTTTGATATTGTTGGCTGTGGTGGTACATTACTTAGTCCTAGTATTCAGGAGGCAGAGGCAGAGGCAGAGGCAGAGGCAGAGGCAGAGGCAGAGGC
>JADRCC010571762.1:4690-23475 GCA_019843855.1 Hylomyscus alleni
TTTACTTATTTGGTTTTTAGAGAAGGGCTTCACCCTGTAGTATGGGCTGCTCTGGAGTTCACTGTGTATTGTAGACTACTGTGATTATAGGCAAGAGCTACCACATCTACTTTTTGAATATCTCTCTGAAGGCATTTACCACTTAGAAGCATGGTTTCCAGATCCCACATCATGCAGCTGTTCAAATCTCTTACATAGCACATATGCTGTTTGCATATAGCCTCCCATATACTTTAAATCACCTCTGGGTTATACTAACCAACACAATGTAAATCCTATGTAAATAGTTTGGTTGTACCGGTAGGAAAACGTCTCAGTCAGACATGGTGGCACATGCCTGGAGTCCTAGTACTTGGGTGTCTGAGATAAGAGAATAGCCATAAGTTTGGGACTACTCAGGCTACATAGGCTTGTGTAAAAACAAAACAAAACAAAACAAAAAAAAGTGTACTTGTTAAGGAGACTTTTAATTTCCTTTACAATATTAACTTCATTTTTTTGGATTTTTGTTTAGGTAGGGTCATATTATGGAGCCCTGCTGCCCTGGAACTCATTACTTAGACGATGGCATCATCCTGGAGCAACTGGGCTGCCATGTTTGGCAGAAGGTGAGGTCAGCTGCAATCTGTCAGAAAGATTGCTTCAACCCACAGACACAGACCTGCCCCTGCCTTCCAAGTGCTGGCACTTAAAGGCATTCACCACCACACCTGACATTCAACGTGTATGTATGTACACTGTGTGCTTGCAGGAGCCCTTAAAGGCCAGAAGGGTGGAGTGGAATCCCTAGAACTGGAGTTACAGGTGCTAACAATCCACACGTGAGTGCTGGGAACTAAGCCTGAGTCCTCTTACCCACGAGCCTGACCCAGCCCCCATTTGTTATTTTAATCCATACTAGTTGCTAAGTCCTCCTTAGGAACTCCTTAGGAACACTTATTCATCTTTTTGTGTCTTGAGGAATCACCCTGCAGTTCAGAATGCAGCTGGAACACAACGGGGCTCTTTAATCTGGAAAGTACTGTCCACAGAGCTCAACCCTGGTCTCAAACTTTGGCGTACTTTGACCCTGAGTTGGCCTATATGTTGTAATTAAAACTTGAATTGACTTTCAAATTGATCCATATGATTAGATTTCACAGCAACAGACTGGCCACACAAGCCTGCTTTTTCACAAGTGGGTGGGTGGGGCTGCTTCTCACTTCTCTCTCTCTCCCTCTCCCCCCACCCCTTTGGTTTTTCAAGACTGGTTTCTCTGTGTAGCCCTGACTGTCTTGGAACTCACTCTGTAGACCAGGCTGGCCTTGAACTCAGAAGTCCGCCTGCCTCTGCCTCCCGAGTGCTGGGATTAAAGGCGTGCACCATCATCATCCTTTCCCTGTTTTTCGTTTTGTTTTGTTTAAAAAACAAAGAGGGTTGGTGAGATGGCTCAGTGGGTAAGAGCACTGACTCCTGTTCCGAAGGTCATGAGTTCAAATCCCAGCAACCACATGGTGGCTCACAACCACCCATAATGAAATCTGATGCCCTCTTCTGGTGTATCTGAAGACAGCTACAGCGTACTCATTTATAATAATAATAAATAAATCGTTAAAAAACAAACAAACAAACAAACTGATTTGCCTCAAACTCATGATCCTCCTGCCTCAACCTTTTAGCATTGGGCTTCTAAACCTGTACATTCTTTCAAAGTAAAACTAAAAGCTAAATTCATAGTAGGCTGTTTCACCTGAATCCTAAAAGCACTGGCGTTTCCACCAGCTTCTGGCCCCTTGAGTCAAATGAGTCAGAGAAGGACCACCAATAATTCTGACACACACCCCTGCAGAGCAAAGCACTTGGGAAGCACCGCCTTGGATAAGGTAGGTGTTTGAACATGGCTATACCTGGAGCTCAAGAATCATTTACCAAATCAATCAACGAAAAGGACCAACCAACCAGCCAACCAACGAGCACATTACTGCTTTGTAACGAGGAGTCTAATGGAGGATATTACTAGGGCGTTTGGATTCACTCCTCAACCAGCTTTGCGCTTGAGATAGAGCTCTCAATAAACAAATAAAACGGAAAAACAACAAGGTGCCGTTACTGCGAATTCCCAGAAAAGCTTGTGAATGAAGGAGTGGGAGCCGGAGCGGCGGGTAGCCAAGGCCACGCCGGTGAGGTTTCCCTCGCTTTTCAGCAGGCTTGGGCAACGTGGCTCCTCCAAGCACGCCCTCCTCCTCCAGGCAGCCCTCCTCCCCACCCTCCTGCCCCGCCCTTACAGGATATCCTCGCGGAAAGAGGTGCCGTTGTTGAGGTTATGGAAGCGGACGGAGACGCAGTCCCTGACAATGAAGGAGCACCTGGTCTCCTTTTTGTAGGCGCTGAAACACTCCTTGAAGTCCTCGTAGGTCTTAAAGCAGCTGCCTAGCTCCATGGCCGGGGCTGGCCCCCAAGGAGCGCAGATCACGCCAGGGGTCAGAGGTCACTGGGTAACGGCTGGCACGGGCCCAGGTGCGGCCCCGACTGAGTGGCTTATGGGGAGCTTGGGAGGAGCCCAGAAGAGACCGGTAACAGCAACCTGGGGGCGACTTTGCTCAGTGACAGAAGGGAAATGACACTCATCCCTTATTATTCATCTCCAAGGCTCCGCCCCCTCGATGACTCACCCAATCACACGCGGAGCTCCGAAACTGACACGAATATTCTCCAATCTTAAGATAGAGCTAGCCGCGCCCACTCTGAAATTGACAAGCACATCGACCAATCACAACCTGCGTCTCGCCCACTGAAGCCCTAGGGATTTCCGGCCCCTGGAGCGACCTGCCGGAAACGCTGGGCGCCTATTTAAGTTTCCGCGTTTCTTTCGTCCGCAGCCAGCAGTGAAAATGTCAGCGCCAGAGGATCTGGAAGATGATGCTCACGGCGACGCCGACCGCGGCGACCTTTCCGGGGACCTCCGTAGTGTGCTGGTCACGAGCGTGCTCAACCTCGAGCCGCTAGATGAAGATCTCTACAGGTAGCCGGCAGCACCTCCGAACTAGGCTCAAACCCCTGTTTCAGTATAGAGTCGCGGTTACTCCCATGTCCCCGTGAACCTCAGTTCTGGGGTTAAGAGTTCAGTGCAGGATGCAAGCTCTGCTGCAGTTAGAAGGCATGTCCCTGACGTCCATCCTTGCTCTTCAGGAGGCGATCTGAGAAAATTAAAAAAAAAGTGTATATGTGACTCAGCTACCCTACAATGCAGCTTAATCTGGTAGACTGTGTGTGTGTGTGTGTGTGTGTGTGAGAGAGAGAGAGAGAGAGAGACAGAGACAGAGACAGAGACAGACAGATAGATTCAGTTACCCTACAAGGCAGCTTAATCTGGTAGACTGAGTCAACAAAGTGTGGGCCAGTTACTTCCCTGAGGGTAACAGCTGATAGGTTTTAATACATAACTCTAATAAGCTCCCCATTGTGTGTGTGTGTGTGTTCCAGCCATCCCTGCACCATTAATTGGGGTCTGGTAAGTCATTACTTAACTTGGGGTATGTTTTTCTTTTTTTTCCCAGGAATCACTAAAGTTAGTGATTACAGCATGGGTTTGTAACAGTTTTTTGTTTTGTTTAGAGACAGGGTGTCACTAAATATAGTCCTGGCTGACCTGTAATTCATTACATAAATATATATACATACATATATATACACATATATACATATATATATGGAGAGAAAATACACACACACACATACACACACATACACATACCAGGTTGGCTTGGAACCCACAGGGATCCACCTGCATTTGCCTCCTAAGTGCTGGCAGGAGTTCACCACCAGGCCTGGCTGGTTGTTTCGTTTTGTTTTGAGACAGGCTGTGTGTATATCCCTCCCTGGCTGACCTGGAACTCTATGTAGACCTGGCTGGCCTTGAACTCACAGAGATCAGTGTATCTCTGCCTCCTAGGTCCTGGGATCAAAGGTGTGTACCATCATGCCTATTTAGTGACAGTTTTGACCTGTGCAGCTCTTATGATTTTATCAGAAGCTGTCATTCTTCAAGCTAGGTAATTATTGCCTTGGGCCAGGAGTGCTTTTCAAATTGTATTGTAATGAATAAATAATCTTGGAGCTGGCTAGGACTCAGGGTTCAGGCTCCACACTGGGCAAGCCCTTTCACCTAGAGAGCTAGACCAATGTGTTAATCTGTATTCAATTTCACAACCTCAGAAACTAGCTCTTGGAAGAAGTGCCTAGTCATGATTAAGGAGTGCCAGTTCAATCCAGCCCCAGATCTGTTTTTTGGAGTTCCTCATGTCTGTTCAAGGCCTCAGTAAACTGGCCTCTCGCTTTCCCTGGTTTGGGGCAGAGAAGATGTGAACTTGAGACCTCCCAGTATTGGTAATGGTTGAGTTGTGTGAACTTGCTTCCTGTACTCTTGCTGTAAATGAGGGCATTCTGTTTGACTGAAGTCCACAAAAGCTAGGGTAGATGTGAAGATGGAAACATTTATGCGGTGATGTAAGAGATTCGAGAGTGGACTTCTTGGCCTCCCTCGGGTTCTGAAAAAAGGACCCAAATAACCTTAGATTCTTTACTTGAGGCTTATGGAGTTCAGAGCGCCCCTCAAGTCTTCTCCACTTTCCTCTCTCCACAGAGGAAGGCATTACTGGGTACCTACCTCCCAGCGGCTGTTTGGGGGTCAGATTGTGGGCCAGGCCCTGGTGGCTGCAGCCAAGTCTGTGAGTGACGACGCCCATGTCCACTCCCTTCACTGCTACTTTGTCCGGGCAGGTAAACCCCGCTCCCTGGCACCTTGCTTGCAGCTGCCCTTGGTGGCCCGGTGGTTACTTCATCCTTCCTGGCTTTGAAATCTGACTCAAGAGAAAGAGGAGGATTAGTGAGGAGGATGAAGAAGGGAGAGAGAGATGATTCCCTGAAAGGGACCTAGGGGGCTGAGTGTGTGGCTCGACAGTAGCACACTTGGCTAGCCTCTGCCTCCCAAGTGCTGGGATTAAAGGCATGCCCCACCACTGCCTGGCTCTTGTTTGTTTTATGTGATTTTGAGATAGGGTCTTATTGTGTAGCTCTGGCTGGCCTCAGCCTTTATGGCATCAAGCCTGACTCTGTTCTTTATTCATTCTTCCTGCTTGCCTCTGCCTCCCAAGAGCTAGGATTAAGTGCATTTACCATCATACCCAACCCTCATTCATTTTAAAAAATATATATGTATATATGTACTTTCTTATTTGTAAAAGATATGTGTGTATATGTATATCCTAAATGAGCACCATGTTGCTTTCCTACTGTCTGAGGAGGCATTGGATACCCTGGAATTTGGAGTTACAAGGGATTGTGAGCCACCATGTAGGCGGTAGGAACCAGACACAGGTCCTCTGCAAGAGCGGACAGTGCTCCTAACTGATGAGCGCCTCACCTTCCTCACGTTTGTTGTTTTGAGACAGGGTCTCATTATGTAGCCTGGCTGGCCTGAAACTCATCATTCAGACCAGGGTGGCTTGGAATTCACAGCACTCTGCCTGCCTCTGGCTAAGGGCCTACACCTCCTTAACTGGCTCTCTTCATTCTTTATTCTCTTCTAGTGATAAGACGACTAAGTCTTCATAGGGCTGTAAACTGCCATTGGGATAGAAGGTAGGAGATTTGAAAATTCAGTTTCAGATTTATAGTAATTACCATGGTAATCTTGAATGAGGTTACCTTCTTATGCTAAGATTGAGCTCATCTGTGAAACAGAGGCGAGGTGGGACCAGAGATGTTTCAGCAGGATCTCTTAGACTCTTTTTTTAAAAATGTATTTTATATGAATATATGAGTGCACACACTGTAGCTGTCCAGATAGTTGTGAGCCTTCATCTGGGTGTTGGGAATTGACTTTTTAGGATCTCTGCTCACTCTGGTGGACCTCACTTGCTCAGTCCCTGCTTGCTGTGGCCCAAAGATTTATTTATTAAGTACGCTGTGGCTGTCTTCAGATCTCATTATGGGTGGTTGTGAGCCACCATGTGGTTGCTGGAATTTGAACCCAGGACCTTCAGAAGAGCAATTGGTGCTCTTACCCGCTGAGCCATCTCTTCAGCCCGGATCTCTTAGACTCTTACAGCTCTGACCTCAGATATAGGGGACTTCTCAATGAAAACTCTTGGTCTAGGCTGGCAATGTAGCTCAGCCTTGTGTGCTGCTTTCAGAGTGCTGGCCTCGTGTGTCCCTGGCTGGCCTCAGGCTTGCTGTGTAGCCATGGATGTCCCCAACTAACGTTCTGATCTTCTTGCCTGGGACTCCTTGGTGCTGGGACTACAGGTACTACCAAACCTTTGGTGCTGGGTAAAACCCAGGGTTTCCTTCACGTTAGGCAAGTTTTATATCAACAGAACCTTATCTCAGCCAACCTGGGCCTTCTTATCCTGTGGTTCTTTTAGCTGAGGAGATGCCCGACTGGGTTTTGTTTGGTTTTAAGCTAAATTACCAAGTCTGGCTTGGAATTCTAATCCTTCTGCATCAACCTCTTGTATGTTGGCATTACGAACTGGTGCTGAAATATATTAATTGGTTTTAGTTTTGATTCTAAAATCAGGGACCACTTCATTTCAACAGTAGAATAAGTTGCCAGGCACATGCCTTTAATCCAGCACTCGGGAGGCAAGAGGCAGGCAGATCTCTGTGAGTTTGAAGCCAGCCTAGTCTAAGGGGAAGGTCCAGAAAGCCAGGGCTACACAGAGAAGCCCTGTCTTGAAAAACAAAACAAAACAAAACAAAAACCAACCAAACCAAAAAGAGTAAGTGTGGGCTCAACATGGTAGCACATGCCTTTAATCTCAGCCCTGGGGAAGCAGAGGCAGGCGGATTTCTGGGAGTTGGGTGCTGTCCTCTACAAAGTTCCAGGGCTACAGTGAGATCCTGATTCAAATTAATTAATTATTTTAATTAGAATGAAAAAAGAAAAAGAAGGAAGGAGGAGGGAAAGAGTGTTTCACTTAGGCAGGCAGAAGAGATTGGTGTTTATTCACAGAGAAAGGCTATAAGCCCTAGACACAGGAAGTGTATTGTTCATTTCAGTTACTCTTTGTGGGGCTGGAGATGTATTCCAGTGGCAGAGCACTTGTCTGAGCAGGCATGAGGGTGACCCTCTTTAGCCCCAAACAGCCAGTTGGTTAATAACTGACAGCTCTTATAATTTCACCAGTTTCTGACTTTGTACCAAGTGGAGAAAGCCAAATGTGTGTCCCTAACCAATCACAAAAGTGTCTTCTTCTCTCCTGAGCTTCCCCAGGCCCGCAGCTTTCAGTCCAGACACACCCAGCACATTCCCTGTTCTCTGCTGTAGACACAGACCACTCCCATGCCTGTCTGGGTCTCTGCCAAAAGCACATGACAGCACCATGTTGAGAAGTGTGTCATTAAAAACAAAAAGATGGTAATGGTAGTTCACACCTGTAATTCTAGCATCTGAGAGGCATAGGCCCAGAGGTCCAGGCCAGCCTGTCTCAAAACAACAACAACAACAAAGACCCCAGCCAACCAGCCAAGAAATCCGGATGAGTAGAGCACAAGTGGCTGTGTGACTAGCTGATGACGACGATGACAGCCATGGATTTACTTAGGATGTACCCCTTATGCTCCCTGCAGGGGACCCCAAGGTGCCAGTTCTGTACCACGTGGAGAGAACACGGACAGGAGCCAGCTTCTCAGTGCGCGCCGTGAAGGCCGTGCAGCACGGGAAGGCCATCTTCATCTGCCAGGCCTCCTTCCAGCAGATGCAGCCCAGCCCGATGCAGCACCAGTTCTCCATGCCCACGGTGCCCTCGCCAGAAGACCTGCTGGACCATGAGGCCCTCATTGACCAGTATTTAAGGTGAGGCCTGGGGGCTCCAGAGAGGTGGGTTTTGTTGTTGTTTTCTTTTTAAATTCCTTTTATTCTCTAGTTTTATGGCTCTATGGATGGGACCTAGGAGCCTAGTCTGCAGTAGGTGTGTTTTACCACCAAGCTACACCCCAAACCTTAAAACATGCACTACTTTGACTACATTTAGGCCCCAGGCATAATCTGCATGCCTTTAGAGACAGGCAAGTCTGTAAGAGTTCAAAGCTAGCCTGGTCTACATGGGGCGTCCCAGCCAGCCAGCCCTATGTAGAGAGATCGTGTCTTTAAATAAAAAAAGGAAACAGTACTCAGATGACTAGGTTTAGATACAATCTGATAATTTTATACTATTCCCCATTTCCTTTTAAAAAACTAGTATTGTGTGTGTGTGGCATGTTTGTGTATGTGCATGCCACAGCATATGTAGGATGTGTGTGGTGTGTTTGCGCATGTGCACGCCATAGCATATGGAGGACGGTGGAGCCTGCTCTTTTTTCTACCTTTACCTGGGCTCGGATGATGGAACTCAGGTCCTCAGCCTGTATACCACCTCACCTGCCCACTCTTTTTTTGTTTGTTTGTTTCAAATTCCATTGTTTATTTCAGTTTATAAAATTACTAAGAGGCCCTGTGCTTGTTTCCCACACATTTTTCTGAAAAGACATTCTGGCTCCAGGATGTTCTTGGATACCCAATCCATGGGCACTGAAGCCTGTTTATTGCAAATAGCAAGGTATCTGCAGGAACTGTGAGCGTTCTTCTGAAACATCTAGGTCGCCTTTGACACCAGGATGGAGCAAACACTGCCTGAAAAGTCGTCAGGACAAGAAAAGTCCGAACACGTTCGGTGTGCAGAGTTTTTGCCTTATTGGTGTGGAATCCAAAAAAATGCTTTGGAAAAAATTCTAAAGCTTGGCTTCTCCGACAGATACTAGCAAGGCAAGAAGCCAGGGTCAGCTCTGGTAACTGGCGTGAGCATAGTGATTTGCATTCTAGTGGTTTAAGCTGAGATAGCCCTGATCAGGCTGGCCACATTGAGGGTAGAAGAGGTCTTTTCCAAGGAAGTGAGATGGAGCAAGTCTCTGGAGAACAGCCTCGCTGAACTGGTAGGTCAGCTTTCTCCGGATTTTTGTGATCTCCCCAGTTCTGGCATAATTCCTCAGGGCTCTGGCCATCTTCTGGTAAGTCATGGGTTTCTGGTTGCCTTTTCTTTTCCCCCAGAGTTCAGCGAGTGTTTCTTTGTTTTTTGATATAAACTGAAAGATGCCTTTGGCTTTGTCAACCCACTGAATACAAGACACCATCTCCGAATTGCACAGGGATTCGAAAAGGTATTCAAATAGCCGAAGCTTCCTCCTGCTGTTACACTTCTCCAGTCATAGAGGGGGTTCTCTGTGGGCAACATTCCATAGTAGTTAGAGTTGCCTCTGATATGAGGATAAGGGTTAATGATAGCCATGTAATTTTTATGTTCTGGAGGGTATTGAATTTCTGCAATTGAATGTTGTTGGGTCAGTACTTCAAAGGCGTCTTCAAATGCTTGACCCAGGCTGTCTTGTTCAACGCAACAGGTCTGCCCAGTGCAGTGTCCAACAGTGCAAGACGGAGACAGACTCCTTCTCTGGCACCCTCTCTCCCACTCTTTATTTTTAAATGTATTTATTTAAATGTAGGAATGTTCTGTCTGCATGTACAGCTACATTACATGCCAGAAGAGGGCATCAGATCCTTTCATAGGTGGATGTGAGCTACCATGTGGTTCCTGAGAATTGAACTCTTGACCTCTGGAAGAGCAACCAGTGTTCTTAACTGCTGAGCCATCTTTCCAGCCCTTTTTTTCTTTTTTTTTTTTTTTTGGTTTTTCGAGACAGGATTTCTCTGGGTAGCCCTGGAACTCACTCTGAGACCAGGCTCGCCTGGAACTCAGAAATCCACCTGCCTCTGCCTCCCTGGGATTAAAAGGTGTGCGCCACCACTGCCCGGCTGTTTTATTGTTTTTGTTTTTTTTTTTTTAAAGATTTATTTATTTATTATATGTAATATATACTGTAGCTATCTTCAGACACACCAGAAGAGGACATCAGATCTCTTTGCTGATGGTGGTGAGCCACCATGTGGTTGCTGGGATTTGAACTCAGGACCTTCGGAAGAGCAGTCGGTGCTCTTAACCACTGAGCCATCTCTCCAGCCCCTGGAAGCTTTATTGTTATTAAAATATTGGTTGGGCCAGTGAGATGGCTCAGCAGGAAGAGGTGCTGAGTTTAATCCCTGGAACCTATGTAAAGGTGGAAGTAGAGAACTGGTTCCACGGGTTGTCTCTGATATTCATATACATGTAAAACATGCACATGCTCTCTCTGGCCTTCACATACATGCTGTAGAACATGCACATGCTCTCCCCACCCGTCCATAATAAATGAAATGAGATATTTTAAAAATTGGCGCTAGGTTCATTTCTCAGTACTTGAGTCCAGCAGTCAACGACCTCCTGCAGTCCTGGGCTGACGCCCTTCCTGTTTCAGGCCTGTGCTGCAGCAGCTTCAGAGTTAATGCATGGCAGGAGGAGGCCCTCCTCTGGGACCCTGCTACAGAGCATGGCCCGCTCGTCAGTATCTTCACTTTAGTGTCTTCTAAGTATCTTGACTCTTTCTTGGTCACATATTTCTCACTGAGATCACAACGAATAAAGTTTGACCAATGGAATGGGGAAGAGCTCTGGATCTAGACACAGACACACGAAGAGTCTGGCCATGGATTGTGCCTCTGTTAGTACCTACCTGCTATAGAATTTCCCATCCCCCAACCCTCAAGGCCCTAGATTCTTTATCTAAAATACAGGAGCAATCATTTCTCCAGCTGTACCAAAGGGGGAGAGGTTTTGCTGCTTGTATTGGATCCTGGGGCGGCAGCAGCAGGGTATGAGGGATGCATGTGGATTCAGGAGGCTGAATGGCCGGGATTCAAGTCTAGACTCTGTTCCTAGTAGAAGTGTGGGTTTGGGTAAATGCTTGCCCACTCTCAATCCATACATTAGGTTATGACTTGAGCTGATTATAACTCCCACCTCAAGGTTGCTTTGAGGATTCAATAAGAGGTATATAGTCACTTAGCTATGTGGGATGCATGAGGCTTAGTGTGTGCAGAAATAAAAATAATGTATTATTGTTAAAGGAGCCTGAATTCAGGACTGTGCTCGTCAATAAGGTAGCAACTGACCCTATAGGCTATCTTAAGTTTATGAAATAGAATGAGCAATTCTTTTGTGTGTGGTGCTAGGGATCACATTCCCCAGGGCTCTGTGCATGCCAGGCAGGCTCTCCTACAGAGCCTCCTCCTCATCCCTCAACCCTCATTGATCTTGTTCTCTGGATACGGTAGCCACATTGCAGGTTCTTAGTGTCTTGTGGCTAGCGGCTGCCACAGTGGACAGTGCAGATGGGTGGGAGTGCAGACGGGTGGGAGCAGCAGAGCCTACTAAGAACTGAGGGTTCCGTGGAAATGGTGTCCCCTGGCACACAGAGCTTCTGACTCGGGGTTCCATGAAAATGGTGGTTCCTCCCAACCCCCTTAGGATTGAGGATGGAGAATGCAGACACAGCAGGAGGCGTCTCTTGAATGTTCACAGTAATGTAATGAAGTGGTTACCGGACACCAGCTCTCCCTCCGTGCTCTGAGCAACTCACTGGGGTTCCTGTGCTCACTTCTTACCAGTTGACCACACTCGCCATGTGAGGTTGTGTCAAGGCATGAGTTATAGTTGTGTGCAGTGCTTGGATCAGTGCCTAGGCCTTAGCTGTGTCTAATGTTTGCTGTGAGACTGGTCACATCATCACTCTCATGATTCAGGGAAATGGGCTCAGAGACATGACTGACTTGCCCAAGGCTGAAGGGACAGGGAAGGGATTCATACACTGTGTTATGAGGAAGCTTTGCAGAGCCCCTGTGGCCAATGGTGGGGATCACAAAGGGGCAGCACAGAGAAGCTCCATGTCCTTGGCCTTCCTTGTTCCTGTGTTTAACTCCAGGGATCCTAACCTTCATGAGAAGTACCGAGTGGGGCTGAACCGCATCGCTGCCCTGGATGTCCCTATTGAGATCAAGCTGGTGAACCCACCCACCCTGGGCCAGCTGCAGACACTGGAGCCCAAACAGATGTTCTGGGTGCGAGCCCGGGGCTATATTGGTAAGAGGACCCACGATTTGGAGGAATACACTTCAGGAGTCTAGGCCTTGCCACTCATTGCCCTCTGAGGCTTGGGTATACCACTCTCTCTCTGGCCTGTTTCCTAATCTCTCTCCAGAGCCCTTACCCTTTAACCTGAGAATGAGTTGACTGGAATCTCATTGTTGGACCTTTCTGGGAAGAAGCAAGCTACCTTACTTAGCTCAGCAGCTAACAATGGATGTCTTTGTGCAAATTGGTTCCAGGACCAGAGAGAGTGGTTGGGGGTGAGAGACTCGGGAGAACGGGTTAACATTTAACTTACCTCTGTCCTCTCTTAGTCCTCCATTATCCTTACCCACAGACCCCCGACCCCGGGTCAGATACTCTTGCACAATGACTCATTTGTGTATGGCAGCCCCTTGCTCCCCCACCTCCCTGCAGGTCCTGAGCTGGAAAAGCCAGGAGCCCAGGGCTGATGGGATTGGAACCTGTTACAGGGGAAGGTGACATCAAGATGCATTGCTGTGTGGCTGCTTATATCTCTGACTATGCCTTCCTGGGTACCGCACTGCTGCCCCACCAGTCCAAGTATAAGGTGAACTTCATGGCCTCACTGGACCACTCCATGTGGTTCCACGCCCCTTTCCGAGCTGACCACTGGATGCTCTACGAGTGTGAGAGCCCCTGGGCTGGTGAGTGTGGGCAGGCCCGTGGTCAGTGTTTGTGGGATGGTAGGGAACCTGCTTTGGTTTTGGATGCTGCTGCCTCTTCCCATTGCCAGACCACTTTAGATCCCCTATGTGAACTTGGGCAAATCTGTTTTGAAGGTTTTTTGGTTTTGTTTTTTGAAACCAACCAGTCTCATGTACCCCTGCTGGTCTTGAGCTCTGTATAGAGTGGAGTCCAGCCTTGAATTCATTTTCCTCCTGGTTCTACCTCCCAAGTGCTGGGAGCCACCATGCCCTGCTTCTCAGTTTTTTCATCTGAATAAATAGGCTTATGTTAGATGGCACCATCTAAACCTCACAAGCCATCAGATTGCCACTAGAGGGAGCTGTTTCTAAACAGATCTCGTTGTGCCCCGGCGGGTCCTGGCTCAGGTCCAGGAAAGTGCTTTTTTTGACAGTCTCATGTATCGTAGGTTAGCCTTGATCTCACTATGTAACTGAAGGTGATTACTACTACTTGATCCTCCTACCTCCTCCTGAGTGGGGGGGATCAAATCCAGTCCCCTTGTATGCTAGGCAAACACCCTGTTAACTGAGTTATATCCTCTGGAAACTGGTATTTGACTTTTTTTTGGTTTTGGTTTTTTCAGATAGATTTTCTCTGTGTAACCCTGGCTTGCTTGGAACCTGCTTCTGTATACTAGGCTGGCCTAGAACTTACAGGGATCCACCTGCCTCTGCTTTCTGAGTGTTGAGATTAAATGTCTGCCCCTCCACTATCTGGCTATAAGCTGTATTTCTGAGGAGCTCCCTGAGTGATTCTGGGTGTTGCACAATGGGGCAGGGCACTGTGGTCTGTAAGGGGACCACTTTTAGATGCTCCTTGTAGGGGACAGAGAGAAACCCAGACTCCTCAAAGTCTACTGTTAGAACCTGGTCTCTTTTATAATGAAGTAAACTTCAGAGGAAGAAAAGCTTTGCTTTATAAACAGATGGAACATAAGTAACTCCTTATAGTCAGGAAAGGGTTACTCAAGTGCAAGTACCATTGCTGCACAAGATTCATGACCTTGAAGTTAGGACACTCAGTCAGCTTTGGCCTGATCCTTGGGGCCAAGTTTCTGAGCCTGTTTGTACTTTAGTGTCATTGTCTGGAAAACAGGACAAGGAGTGAAGTCCGCATTCTGTGGCTAAAGTTAGATCTTGGTAGGCTCTGCTGAAGTTAGCCTCCAGAGCCACCAAGGGAAAGACAGGGGAAGGAGGCCACAGCCCCAGCAGGCGCAGGTCCTCTCAGGTGCACGCTCCCCTTGTGGTTTGGTTAAATTACCAGCGGCTTGGTGTATCAGAAAGGAAAGACGGGTTTCTGACAGGTGGCCAGAGATGTGGCAGTCTGCTTGGCCAAGCCTTTAGAGACTTGTCAGAACCCCTCTGTGATCTTTGTGAGGAAGTGGGCAGATATGTGAAAGTGTTTTTAAACCATGCTTGGGTGTGGGGAGCACACCCCCTAGCAACCCTTAATAGGCTCACACAGGGGCACTTGGCACTTTGGAATCATGATGTTCCAATGTGCGGTTGTATTGGGGCAGCTCTGCTCTGTATCAAACCCTTTGCAGGCAAAGCAGGCTTGTGCTGAAGCAGGGGCCATCTCATCCTTCTCCTTGCTTACAGGTGGCTCTCGAGGGCTAGTGCATGGGCGGCTGTGGCGTCGGGATGGGGTCCTTGCTGTGACCTGTGCCCAGGAGGGTGTGATCCGACTGAAGCCTCGAGCATCAGAGAGTAAGCTATAGTCAAAGATAGCTGGCTCGGCCTGGGGCTAAAAGGACTCTGCACTGCCATTCCTAAGGCAGGAGTCACAGCTGAGAGCTGGTCTTCCTGCCCCTTATATCCAATAAAGAGATTGCTAACACTGGAGTAGCTGACCTTTAATAGAACTACAGCCCTCCCCATGCCTCTGAATTCCAGGACTCCAGTAGCAGTCCTGGGCCTTTCATCAAGCTGTTTCACTGGTTTAGAGGCCCATGGAAAAGGAGACATTGATCCTGACCTTGGCCACAGCCTCCAGTTATGGTAGGCGGAAGAGCCTGTGCCAAGACTTCCTCCTGGTATCATCCTAGGGTAACCCCAGCCAAAGCCTGTTCCGAGTCCAAAACAAAGTTCCTCTCAGTCTGCTGCAGACTCTTTCTGGAACTACTTTAGGAGCTCCCAGTTGCTGTGTCCTCAGCCCCTGCCCATTAACCTGGGGCAGCCCCACTCCTAGACATGGCCTTAAGACAGGAAAAAGTTAGTCCAGCACCTCTTTGATGAGCAGCTCCTTGAGGCTGGGGGGTGGGGTAGGGGTAAGGCCTGCTTCCTGTAGGGCCTGAAGCTGAGCCTCTGATTGCCGTTTGTCAAGGCCCAGGCGCCAGGAGAGCCGGACATGGGCCTCAAGAAAGGGTGCCAGGAAAGGATGGGGTCTCTTGTCCCCCAGCAGCTGCAGAGCCTTCTCACTACACGCCCGTGCTTCCCCAGGATCCTCTAGCTCCTGATGGCACACAGCCAACCCAGCCAGAGTCAACAGGGGGCGGTCTGGGCCAGAAGCGGTGCCCAGTTGGGTCTGCAGCTGCCAGGCATTGGCCCACAGAGCCAGAGCCTCACGATAAAGACCAGTGCAAGTGAGGCTCTGCGCCCGCCGTAACTCGGGCAGCACAAAGAAGTCCTGCAGGTCTGGAGCTTGGCGTAGCTCGGGCACTGCCTGCAAGTGGCCCAAAAATTGTTCAAAGGCCCTGCTGCGACGGGCAATGGTTTCTGCAGTAAAGTTCCGGCGCAGGCGCTTACGGGGAAAGGAGATGGCAGACATGGGGCCCCGGAATTGCCGCTGCAGGTTTCTGTGCAGCCGCTCAAAGTCCGAGTATCGGCGAGAGATCTGGGCTGGCTGGCGATCTGGTGGCCCTGGGCCCATCACGGCGAGGGTGTAGAGCTGTAGGAAGGGTGGATGTCAGGGCTGATGTAAAACATCCGTGGGTATCCTCCCTTCCCCCCTCCATACTCAAGGCTCTGCTCTTCCACCTCACCTCTTCCTGAGACTGGCTAGGAAGAGAACACTGCAGCGCAGTGGCCAGGGACCATTCCCATCTTACCTGAGGCTCCTCTGAAATGACCCAAGGCAGCATGGGGGAAAAAAACAGAAATGAGTTTCAATGTCTGGGGCTGCCACCATGTTACTGTTCTGGGAAATGCCCCCTGCCCCTAGTTAGTTGTTAGAGTTAGTTGTTGGGAAGGCCTTAGGAAAGCCAAGGGTGAACTGAAACCCACACCCTTCTTTTGGGCCTCTGAGCCAATCTGAGAGCCAGCTTGGAACTATGTGCCACTCTGGATACATTCCTGGCCAAGCTCGTTCAAACCAGACCAAAGACAGCCTCAGTAGCAAAAAAGATGAGTTCACTGGACTGGGACTCATGTAACCACAAGGCAGCCCCCTTCCTGTGATCGCAGGCAAAGCAGGAACCTCAGATCTACCTCTGCTCTAGTGAAAAGTTCTAGGTGGAGGCCACTGTCTGCTCAGGGATGCACTGCACTGGTGCTCAAGGGCTTCAGGTGGCACATACTGGAGTATACTGCATCATACCAGGGCGCTTCCTGATGTGTCTGATTCCACCGTGTAACCCATGATCGCCTCTGATTCACAATCTTCTGGCTCAGCCTCCTGAATGGTAGGACTTAAGGGATGTGTCACCATGTTGTTTCTCTCTCTCTCTCTCTCTCTCTCTCTCTGTTGTTGTTATTGTTGCGGTATATATAGCTCAGCCTGATGCCATAGTTTACAAATGGGAGTTAGAGGAAACCTTTCAGCATTCGATTCTCTTCTTCCATTAACTTGTGTAAGGACAGCTCAGGTCATCGGGTCATGACAAGTACTGGGCTATTTTGTTTGGCAAGATGGTGTTTTGTTTTTTGAGATAGTCTCCTGGGTCCTGGCTGATCTCAAGCTCGTTCTGTAGTCAAGTGCTGACACTACAGGATTATCCAGCCACACCCAGTGTGTGCAGAGCTTTGTGTATGCTTGCCAGGCAGTCTACCAACGAAGCAAGCCACACCACCAGTCCTCTGCAGTAATCCAAGGTCTCTGTACCCAGGCTGGCCTTGAACTTTTGGTGATCCTTTTGCCTCAGCTCTAGGCATAAGGCACCAGGAATGGCTGGCTTGATTTGTTTGTTTGTTCTTTCTTGGCTTTGACCACCTAGGCTCAGGTGATCCTCCTGTCTCACTCTTCTAAAGAGCTTGGACTATAGTCATGTGCTGTCATGTTCACCCTTTATTTTAAGCACAAATTGATATTTCTTTTACACAGTTCATCTTTATTTTTAGGAAAGAGCCGGAAGTCTCAGTTCAGAGCACTCTTCAGGGAACAGCATTTGGCAAGGTTTAATGAACCTTGGGCCTTCTAGGCATGCTCTACCACTCAGTGACATCTTCAGCTTCAAATTTGTGTGTGTGTGTGTGTGTGTGTGTGTGTGTGTGTGTGTGTTGTGTTTCTGGGGACTGAACCTAGGGTTTTGCCCATGTTAGGTAAGTATATACCACTGAGCTATATCTTCAGTCCCTGACTCCATTTTTCGAGACAGGGTCCCATGTAGCCCAAGCTGCCTCACACATGCTATATAGCTGAGGACGACCTCCTCCCGATCCTCTTTTCTTCACAATTACAGGTATGCTTCACTTTGCCTAGTTCTATCTGTTTGTCTATGTGTGTGTGTGTGTGTGTATGTTTTACTGTGAGACAAGGTTTCATTAAATTGCCTGAGATTGCCTTAAATTCACTATGTAGCAAAGGTAAGCCTCAAACTTATGACTGCAGCCTCCACAGGAGATGGGGTACAGGCCTGAACCCCTGGCCTGGCAGCTGTATACTTTTTAACTTTTCCTTTTTACAAATAGTGCTATAAAAGTGGTTTTTAAACTTATTTTGGAAAGAGAGGCTTCCTTTAAAGAACAGTGTTTAAGAGTAGGGCTGAGGCAGGCAGGACTGAATGTCAAGGACTGCCTGGGTCACACAGCAAGTTCTAGACCACCCTGGGGCACTTAGTGAGATGATCTCAAAATAGACATTAAAAAAAAAAAAGACTCGAAAATATAGCTCAGGGGTAAAGCACTTGCTTAAGCATGCATAGGCCCTGGCTTCAGTACCACCTGCCCCTCAAAAGTTAAGCAAAGAGTGGGACAAGCTACACTTTATTTTTAATTGTATGTGGTGGTGATGTGTGTGATGTGTGAGTTACATTTGTGCATACATGCCACAGTATCATATGGGGGTCAGAGCAACTTTGGGAGGTTGGTTCTCTCCTTCCACCATGGGTTCTGGGGGTTAAACTCAGGTTGTCAGGCAAACACCTTTTCTGGCTGAGCCATTTCCCTAGCCCACTAGCAACTTTTTCAAGGAAACCAAAGGCTATAATGATTTCTGTTTCGTAAGCACTAACAAGTATGACCACAAAATGTCCCCACAGATCTAAGATCCAAAGTAAGGATTAGTTACAACTAATGGGGATTGATGCCAAGCTGAGGGCTTAAATGTTATTTCAGTTAGGTTCCCTGGTCTTTCTTTTCAAGATTCACAGTACATTAAAACAACAAAAACCCATTTCACACCCATCAACCCTGTATCGTTCCAACATACCAACTAGATACTGTTTCCTTTCGATTATTTCCCCAGGCTGGCTTTGAACTCCTAATCTTAATGCCTCCATCTTCCAAATACTGGACATAGAAACCCACCCACCAGGCCTTGCTCTTTTCTTGTTTTTCTACAACCCTAAGAAAAGGTGTCTTCCCCAGGACACACCGTAGGAAGATCTGCTCTGCAGCAGTCTTTTATGTATATAGGTTGATCTGTAAAATGCTAACATGCTTATTCTTTAAGAAACTTATGTATGTATAAAACATTCTTTGATCATATTTATTCCTTGCTCTTCCCTTCTATTTTTATTTTTAAATTTTTGCCAAAGACCATTTTCTATCTGCTTATTTCACCCGACGGTTGTAATGGCCCACGGAGGTAGAGAGCCGTGGTTGTGGTTGTTGGGGCTCAGCTGTAGGTCAGTGACCAAGGACTTCCTAACTTTCGTGAGGC